>JAJOOR010013304.1:0-32645 GCA_036250505.1 Solanum acaule | reverse complement strand
CAAATTCAAACTAGTCTTAAAATCACAAATTGAAAGTACTCCTAGAATTCAAAAATCAAACTAGTGCTAAAATCCCAAATTCAAACTATTAGTAGTCCTAAAATCTCAATAATAATTCAAACTAGTCCTAAATTCAAAATTCAAACTAGTCTTAAAATCACAAATTCAAAGTAGTCCTAAGATCCAAAATACTAACTAGTGCTAAAATCCTGAATTCAAACTAGCTAGCTATTCCTAATCCCAAATTCAAACTATTAGTCCTAAAATCTCAATAATAATTCAAACTAACTCAAATAATACCCAAATTCAAACAACTCCTTAAATACACTAATTCAAACTAATCTGACAATCCCAAAATTAAACTAATTAACTCAAGAAATACCGAAATTCAAACAAATCCTAAGATACCCTAATTCAAACTAACCCTACCATTAAAATTTTCAATTCACAATCAAGAAACACAAACTAACAATCAAATAATCCCTAATTCAAACTAACAATCAATAAACACAAAATCAATAAACTAATTACAATTAAATAACTAACAAAATCAAATAAATAAAAAATAATTCATTTTTTTAAATAATAAATAAAACCCTAACCTTAAAGGAGATCATGGAGAGAATGAAGAGAGAGGGGAAGGAGGCAGCGACAACTTCGGTAGGTGAGACGGCGACGACAGCTCCTCACGACTCCGATCGGCGGCAGCAGCTGACGGAGGGACGACAACGGCAGAGTGGGAGAGAAGGAGAGGAGAGGATATGAGAAAATAGAAATTGGGGAGAATGGGGAAAATCTCGTCTGTATATCAGATGTTTATTGAAAAGTGACGTACAGCGTCTCTAAGTCCGTCACTTTTCATTAAATATTTGACCAAAAAGCGATGGACATAGAGATGATGTCCATCGTTTATTTAAAATATTTGACCAAATAATTTGACCAAGAAGTGACGGACATAAAGATGTTGTTCGTCGCTTTCATAAAAAAATAATTAGTAAAATAAAAAAATTCAAAAGCGACGGACAGCGCGGCTATTGTTAAATTTATATATAATTATTTTTAATTAAAAGCGACGGACAACGTCTATATTTATATTAAATAAATAAATATTAATTTTATATATATTTGGCACAAAAATCCGCAGAAAAAAGTGACTAACTAAGAGATGTTGTCCGTTGCTTTTTGTAATTTAATTTTACAAATAATTATTTTATTAAAAAGTGACGGACAGTGTGGCAAATTGCGTCGCTTTTTAGAGCGACACCATCCGTCGCTTTTTGGAGCGACGCCGTCCATCATTTTTTAGTTGTTTTTTAGTAGTGACTAAGATCCAAAATATGGAATAAACAAATCCTCACCACACATGGTACACGTATTAATCAAGATGGATCAATTCCACTTCTAAGACAGACAAGATCATAACAAAGTACAAAATAAAATAAGCTATATAAAAAGTCAACCATGATCCTAGATGTCAAATAGTTTGGAATTTCACTAGAAATCAAGCATTCACAAGAAAGTATTACTCAAAATTAGGCCCAAATAGTAAGTATCACACAACTCAAAAGGTCTTTTCTTTTCTCTCAAAAAAATAAAAATAAAATAAAATTTACTCCCTAAAAAAAGATAATCGGTTCAAAGGGACTATACTCAAGAAAAGAACCGAAAAAAACACAAGGAACCCATCCTACAAAAAGAAAAGAATCAATAAAATAGTAAAGACTAGGAATTCATTCCCCCACCCCACACTTGAAAGATGACATTTCCCCAATACAACAATTCAATACATAAGCTAAGAGTGAAAGAATATTTTTTGGGGGTTGGGTTAAGTGTTCTTCTACTATTGAATAAAATCTTTTTAAATTTTTTTATTTATTTATTTATTTATACTTTTACAATTTTTTTTTGTACCCAGGTTCGCAGCGCGGCCTATATACCGACTTCCCTGTCCAATATATATATATATATATATATATATATATTTTTAAAATCAATATTCAAAAACTCTAAAGCACACTTCACCCTAACAAACATATGCGGAAGAATCTCCATCTCACACTTGAAAAGATTCAATGTCCCCAAAACATCAATTAAAATTTTAAAACAAGGGTTAGGAAAATTCCCTCAGGCCTTTAGGCCTTGCTCCTAGAATGTTCTTTCAATTTTCATCAAGGGTCGTATGTGCCCCATGATTATTGTTTCAAGCACACCTCATCCAATTCTAGGTGCAAACGATCGTTAAGTAGTATAAAACCCAACGAAGAGTTGGGATTGAACCAACGGGGAGCGGTACGTGTTCAAATTCAGTTATGAAGTAGAAATGTGGTCTAAATAGATATAGGAATAGAAATTATCAAAAAAAGACAAATAACAAGTCAAAGGGGGTGACAACAAATATCAGATGAGGGGTTTTGGTTTGCAATTATCAGCTATGACACAATAATTCAACATTGAAATAAAAATATAGAGAGGAATTCTCAGGATGTGATCGAGTATAGGCAAAATTCTCTATATGGGTAATTGAAAGTACTAATAAATAGCTAAATATCAGTTCGTAAGCTAGGCTATGATTGAAATAGCTTTCTCTCGAACAACTACTTCGATTCAAGTGATTTCCCTAGAACATCAACAAGCTTAACAAATAAAAGCAATCCACATCCTTAATACATCCTCTCTCTCTCGAGCAAGATGGGTAGGATTTGGTTTAGGATTCACTATTTCGAGCTGAACCCACATCAACCCAATACATACAAATTATTAATCAAAATCTTTGGTTCAAAACCCTCTTTCTCAAGAAAGCTAAAAACTCAATGCTAGAACTGCATTTGCAACTACAATTCATAGATTCAAACACAACTAATGATTAAACCCACTTCAATATAGCATTTAAATTAGTAATAATCAATACCAATAAGCTAATTCAACCGATAATCACACCCCAAGAATTGGGGTTTTAGCTAAATATTATAAAAAGATAAAAACAATTACCAACTACATTATCCATCAGCTAGGTAATAGTCTCCAAGCCTTTATAATGTTTTCCAAAGGTTAAATTCAAAAAACCCACTTGAAAATCTTCAAGTTTGACCCTCCAAAAAGCTTCAAAGTTTACAATGGAACTGTAAAACTCAAAAGAAAACTTTACTCAATAATAGCTTGATACATAATTTACAACTCAAAATTCAATTTTTAGTTGCCCAAAATATGGCCTGAAAGGCCATTAGGCGAGATAAGTCAAGCTCGCCGAGTGGATCGACGATCTGCCGATTATCCTCTTCCATCGCCACTTTGCATTGGCCTTCATCATCGAAGGTCGTGTAACTTTGGGCGATCCAACTTGTCATCGCGGAACCGATCGGAGATTTGCCGACTGCCCATTCCTGTCGCTGACTTGGTTTCTTCCCTCAGGGCTGGCATACTGGATCTTTAGACGAGCTGAAGAGCCACTCGGCGAGTCATTGAGTAGTCTTGGCGATCACCAGGATCGCCTTTCTTCACTTCTTCAACTTGTTATACTCCTTTTTTCTTGTTAGTGTCCTTACCTTGCTCCTTATCTCACATACCTAAAAATCAAGGCTTTAACATCAGCTTATAGCATAAATTAGGCATTTGAGGACACTAAAACTATAAAATCAAAGCCCTAAATAAGTCCAAATCTCGGACTCATCAACACCCCCAACTTAAACTTTTTCTTGTCCTCAAGTAAAACTCAAGATCATTAGTTCAATAAGGATGTGTCAAGTAGTGTTGCATAAGACTCAACATGAATGCACACAAAAAGTTCAAACTACACATACAATGCCCAATTGTGCACTCAAAGATTCAAATTGTGACTCACCATTATCGAAGATGCTCAAGTTCACAATACTTGCTTCAAATGCAAGTTCGAGCTCAACAAAGGTGCTCAAATGCCCTCACAACAAAGATGATACCATATTCACATAAAATTCTTCAAAAATTTCAAGTCCCAGAATCACATTTAACTCTCACACTCACAAAGTTGACCACATACATGACTCCACCCATAGGTTTGCCCTTATTTTCCAATCAACATTCATTTTAGCTCACTGAAGATCACAAAGGTCTTTTTAAGTCTTGTAACGGGCTGAGTGTAAGGTATGATCATTTAGGCTTAGTGGCTTCCACCTTCAGAAGTATGGTGTGAACATCAGTTTCCTCCTTTTTTTGAACATTTCAAACATACTCATAATCCACCCCATTATTCAACTTCATATGAACCACCAGATACCCCATTTCTTTTGCAATTTTCACTACTTTATTTCACAACTTTTTCGGTCTTTTTCTTTTCTTTCTTGATTTTCATTTCCTTTTCTCTTTTCCTTTTTTTTACATGGAGGGGTTCCATCTTTTTCAAAGCAATCACACAAAGGGGGATTTCTCACACTTCTTAACTTTCCTTCTTTTTTCACCACACCCCCAACTTAGGCTTTTGGCCTAAGTTGACTATTCAAACAAACCATACTTCATGAAAGTTATGGGTAAATGGATAAAGAGAGGTTAAAATTTCTCAAGTTTCTTCCAAGAAAAGGGGTAAGGCTCAAAAGGTTTCAAGCAAGGTTCACACATCTCACAAGATTGGCCACAAAAGAGTTGTAATGACAAGTTGGTTCACTCTTCAAAATTCTTGCCTAAAGTCATTTCAAGTGTTTGCATCACTCAATTAACTGGACCAACGGGGAAAATTCTAGGTGTCATCACACACAATGTTCAAAGTAATCTCATCACACAATGCATTAGTACCAATATCTAACAAGACTCCACACTTTCTAGCTAGCATGCAAAGCTGATCACAAGAGACTCATTCGACAACCGGCTAGTCACTACGAGATGCTAAAAGTTCACATATTGCCTATGTAACTTCGTTTGCCTCCTCGTAGCCGCACATTCATTTTTTTCAATTAGGGACACTATTCAAGTAATCGGTATTGACCACAACCGACACTCAAATTTGCACAAAAATAGCCACAATCACACACAAAATAGGTGGCAAAATTTTTAAATTAGGTTCTAAACCAATTTCATTCAAAACAATGGGCCATAAGGTTCAACCATCCACAATATCAAGACATATATATCAATAAACCAAGTAAGTCTAATATTCACAAAATAATCACAGTAGGTAGATATGGAAATACCTCACCCCACCCAACAAAAATAAGCAGTTGTTCTCAAATGCAACTAAACAAAAATAGAGTATATAAGGATAACAGAGAGGGAAGGGAAAAATCCTCCTCCTAGGCTAGGCCTAGGGTGAAGTCTGCATCTCAGTCACTTCATTTGTCTGGGCACAGTGCCCGGGGTCACAACAACCTTGGCTCCACTGGAGCCTGCCATGGAAGTATCCCTCAAGGAGGCCTGAAAAGCTGAATCTACCATAGCCTTCTCCAAGTCAGTCAGGCCCTCAAAAAGAGTTTCCTCCTGATCACCGAGCGGCTCTTCATCAGTCTCATCCTCAGACTCCGCAGCCGCATCATCAGCTCTAACCTCATCTCTGGTGGTAGCTAGAGGCACATCAGAATGAGCTGGAATATTTGTGCTCGGGTCATCAGGAATCTCCATAGTCCCAAAAATCAGAGACATATCAGTGGACTTCAGGTGGTCCACATCTTTCCTCAACTTAGAAATCGTGGCCTTTAAGGCCATCACGTCATGAGTAGCTCCCTGGTCTCTCTCACACACCTTTATCCTCGCTGTGAGGGCATCAATAGAAGCCCTGAGAGGTGTTAATGCAGTAGTGAGAGCTCTCTCAATCATTTGGGGAACCGCGGGCTCTAGCCAGGAGGCACGCACATCAGCAGAATGGGCTAGGTGACCCATCCTGAGAATCATGGCCTCAATGATCAGAGGCCTGGAAGCGGTAGTACGAGCGGAAGATCTAGTGGGCGAGGGAGCAACAAAAGTACTCAGGGCCTCAGAAGGAGTGAAGATAGAGGAACCTAAAGGCCCAGTGGCCACAGTAGGCATGACTGCCTCTACAGGTATCATATCAATATCAGTTCCTAGGGAAGTGTCCATTGGGGCTGGTGATGCTTATCGTGACCAACGACACTACCCTACGGTATGAGTGTCTAAGATGGTAAATTGGTTCACACTCTTCAAAAGTTGCCTAAGATCATCTCAAAAGTACACCTTTCTAAATCAATCAGACTAACAGGGAAATTCTAGGTTTATTCATGCATGGTTCAAAGTAAGCTAATCAGACAAGGCATCGATACTTCAGTCAAACAAGACGAGACACGTTCGCTAGCGTGCAACGATCTCACAAGAAAATTAATTTGATAAATGGCTAGTCACAACGAGATGCAAAGAGTGCACATATTGTCTATATAACTTCATTTGGCCTCGTCGTAGCCGTGCATTCATGTTTGTTCAATTGGGAGCACTATTCAAGTCATCGGTATTGATCAAAACCGAGACTCAATTTTTTTTAAAGAACAGCCACTTTCAACACAAGAGGTGGCAAAAAAATTACGGAAGGATCAAAATTATTTTCAATTAGAACAACAGGAGCCAAGAACTCAAACATCTACAGAAACGTAGTATTTAAAACACTAATTAAAGCAGACAACCTAAATATATACAGAACAAAACATAAATGTCAACACAAAAGGTATGGGCCCACCCCACCACAACTAAAAGCAATTGTTCTTAAATGCAAGCAATAAGTATCCAAAAGTAGATGCTAGTAATTAACAGAGAATGGTAAGGAAAGGTCCTGTCGATGCCTTTTCTCTATCAGCCGGGGCATCAGTGCCCGGTGCATCTTCCTGAAGTAAAACAATGGTCCTTGGAGCCTTGTTATTTTGGTCTCCATTGTTTGCTTTTGCCTTAGCCTCTGTACCAAGATTTGCTACAATCATCTGATCTATTTCCTGAGCTGCTCTGAAGTTATGTATTGCATTAACAAAACTTCGATCACATGGGTGCACATTAAGGTCAAAAGGAATTCGTCACTTTTCCCTAGTCTCCTTGGTGTACTTCCTTTGTCTGGCTAACTCTGCTCTCTTTTCATCTTTTCTAAATTCTCGTGCTCTTATGTGCCTTGGTGGATCATCTCTCCCAAGGTAGACAATTGGGTGATTGCAATTAATAGTAAATAGATTTAAATCAATAAATAAGCTAGACTTTAGTGGGGATAAACATTCTCTCAAAAAAATTACCCCGAATCAAATTGGTTTCTCTCGAACACTAGTAAGCAGCAATTAAGAACAGCCTACGCTTTAGTCTATTCACTCTCTCGAGCTGAATGTGTGGAAAAGGAATTAGGATTCACTCTCTCCAGCTGAACCCATGACAACCCAATACCCACAGACTATCAAATCAGTAATCTTGGTTTTAAAACCTATCTCTCGAGCAAGCCAAAAACACGAAGGTAGAGTTGCATTTGCAACTACAACCCTTTAGATGAAGCCACAATTACTGAATGAAATCACTTTTAAACAAGTTGTACACTATTAATTAACAAAACCCAACAGCTAAATCAACCCATAATCACACCCCAAGAATTGGGGTTTTAGCTAGACATCATAAAAAGATAGAAATTGTTACCAAATTATATTTCCATCAACCAGGTATGATTAATTTCGTCTTTACAAAGGTCAAAGATGAAGAATCTTTAACACCGACTTCGAATTTCTCAGAAATGTAAATCTTCAAATCTTCAAAGCTAAGGAAATATTGTCTCCAAACTCAGTTCTCAGCTCTCTAACTTGAACACTAAAGAATAATGAAATCAAGATAAAATCTGATACTAAACTAAAAATTCAAACATGTATTTATAGTCACCAAAAATGTGTTGCGAAGGACCATTCGACGCAATAAGTCTGGATCGCCGATACACTCGGCGATCCCTCATTTAGTCAGTTCCATCACTTTTTTGCCTTGGCCTTAAGCAACTTTAAGTTCTACAACTTTAGGCATTATAACACTGCATCACGGAACTGTTAGGCGAATCGTCGACTGCTCCTTTCTATCGCCGACTTGATTTTCTCCTTCAGGGTTTGGCACACTGGAACATTAGGTGAGACCATGGCCATTCGACAACTCGCCCAATGGTTTAGGCGATCCTCAGGCCTTCTTTTCTTCGTTCTCTCAGTTGCCTTGTTCATTTTTGCTCATTAGTGTCCATTCTTTGTTCCTCAATCCAAATACCTGAAAATCAAGGATTTACATCAGTTATTGGCACAAAATATGCATTTGAGGACACTAAATCTACTAAAATGAAGCCCTAAATGAGTCCAAATTGTGGGCTCATCAACACCCCCAACTTAAACTTCTGCTTGTCCTCAAATAAAACTCAAGTTCAGCATTTCAAAAAGGATGTCTCAAATAGTTCTACACAAGATTCAATCATGAATGCACACAAAAAGACTCAACTTACTAGGAACAATTGTGCACTCAAAGATTCAAGTTGTGACTCACCATTATCAAAGATACTCAAGTTTACAATAATTTCTTCAAATGCAAGTTCAAGCTCAACAATGGTACTCGAATGCCCTAACAAAAAGAATGATTCCATATTCACACACAATGGTTCACAATTTAAAGCACCGAAATCAAATGCTACGCTCACACTCACATAGATGAACACAATGCATGATTTCACCCATAGGTTTGCCCTTATTTTTCAATCAACAATTGTTTCAGCTCACTCAAGATCAAAAAGGTCTTTTCAAGGCTTGTAACGGGGCTAAGTGCAAGGGTATGGTCATTTAGGCTCAATGGATTTAATCCTCATAAAATGTGGTGTGAACAACATTTTCATTTCTTTACTTCATCATTTTCATTCGTGCTCACAAGTCATCCCATTATTCACTTTCCATGGACTATTGGAAAACCCCATTTCTTCTTGCATTTTCACAACTTTATTTCACAAGTTTTTCATTCTTTTCTTCTTTTTCTCTCTTTTTTTGTTATATATGGAGGGGTTCCATTTTTCTCAAACCATGGGTCAAAGGGGACTTTCTTGAACTTCTTTATTTACCTTCTTTTTTCACCACACCCCCATCTTAGGCTTTTGGCCTAAGTTAGCTATTCACAGAAACCACAAATCATGAGGATTATGGGTAATGGATCAAGAAAGGTCACAATTCATCAAGTTTCTTTCAAGGAAAGGAGAAGGCTCAAATGGTGTTCAGGCGAAGTTCACATACTCACAAGGTAAGCCACAAAAAGAGGTATAATGTCAAATTGTTTCACACTCTTCAAAGTTGCCTAAGATCATATCAACATATTGCATCACTTAGTCAACCGGACCAATGGGGCAAATTATAGGTGTCATCACACATGGTTCACGGTAAGCTCATCTCATAAGGCATTGACACCAATGTCAAACAAGACTACACACTTTTGCTAGTGTGCGATGTTCATCACAAGAGACAAAATTTGATACTTGGCTAGTCACAATGATATGCAAAATGTTCACATATTCTATGCAACTTCATTTGGCCTCATCGTAGCCGCACATTCATTTTTCTTTGATTATGAGCACTATTCAAGTCATCTGTATTGATCAAAACCGATACTCAAATTTGCAAGAGAACAACCACATTTAAACGCAAACAAGAGGTGGCAAAAAGAAATTTCAGAAGGGTCCAAAAATCATTTATCGCTAAAAACACGGAGCCACAAGGTCAATAATCCACAAAAGTAGTATAAAACACAATTATAGCTCAAAAACCAAATATATATACAGAACCATAGTCACAAAAGGTCACGAAAGGTGGGCCTCACCCCACCACAAATAAAAATCATTTATCCTCAAATGCAATCAAAATAATATCCAAAAGTCAAAATAAAGTAAGACAAAGAGGGAGGTAAAGAAGGGTCATGTCTAAACATTCGCTCCATATGTCGGGGCGTCAGTTACAGGTGCATCACTCTGAACTTGGGCATCAGTGCCCGGAGTCACCTTAGAAGGAACAGTAGCTGCATTACGGTCAGCCAATGGTGTATCCGCCAAAGAGGTATGCATAGCTGCATCAATCATGGCCTCCTCAGTCTCTATAAGGCCTTTGTAAGAAACCTCCTTAGGTGCCTCAATCATCTCCTCATCCGTCTCAGCCTCAAACTCGGGATCAGTTGCCTCCTCAACTCTAACCTAATCTCCAGTGGTAGCCGAAGGCATATCTGGTACATCTGGGATCTCCACCATCCAAAAAATCATGGACATGTCGGTGGACTTCAGCTGAATCACATCACTCCTCAACGTAGCAATGGCGGCCTTTAAAGTCGTCACCTCCTTGGTGGCCCTTTGGTCACACTCACACATCGCTATCCTAACCACAAGGGCGTCAATGGTAGCGCTCAATGGTGTCACAACATCATCAAGGGTAGTCTGAATCATGCCCGAAATAGAGGCCTTGAGTCTGGCAGCACGACGATCGATAGAGTGGGCAAGTTACCCCATCTGGAGTAATAAAGCCTGAGTGAGTGGGGTCTGAGAAATAGCAGCAACAGTTCTGGGAGGCAATGTAGAAGTAGAGGAATTAGGGGTGTTAGAAGGAACAGCACTAGAGGTACCTGAAAGCCCAGGGGACGGTTTAGATAAAGATGCCTCAGCATGTAGTGAGTCTATGTCCACAACTGGGAAATAATCCACCAGGGCTGCCTTCTTCTTCTCTGCCTACTCCTTTAAATATTCTGTCTCGATCCTCTGGATGTCAGTAGAGGATGTGGGAATCACTTCCACATCCTTCTTTGCATCTCGAGGAACCCAAGCCCGTCTGCATAGCTCAGTGCTCAACACAAGGAAGGGAAGTGAGGTTTGGCGCTGCTTGGCCCTCATGACCATCTTCTGTGTTATAGTGATCCCCAGATTTATCCTTGTCTCATCGATGATGCAACCCAGACAGGCTGTCATGGTTAGCTGGAGGATCGACTCATTCTGGGATGGCATAATAGTGCTGATGATAAAGCTAAACCAGAACCTTATAGCTACGTTAAGATCCTTCTTTTCAATCGGTCCTCCAATCTATAGCCACTTAGGAGTACCGTCTGTTATCAGTGGGGCCAACCATTTCTTCATATTGTCCAAAGTCTTTGTCCTAATCAGATGTTGGCACTCGTCATCAATGTCATCGGGACAATCCAGGCAGCATTAATAGATTCACTATCACACTTGACCTTCTTTCCCCAGATAACTACATAGTCAACTGGTTTGAATGTTGCTGCTTGCTTCTTCCTCTGTGGTATCAAGTCCCCATAAGCAGTGTAAAACTCCCAGACCCAATTTGGAATATACGGACCACGAGGCTTTGTGAAGATCTGGAAATTATGAGACTTCAGACAACTCATAATCTCTGGGTACCTGTCGATAACCCCATCAGTGGACAAACGCTTCTCTTCAATGATCGTCCTCAGCCCCTCAGTTTTTAATCTGTTCAAAAATTAGGGGGAAGACCTTGTACTGGTGGTGCTAGCACCACTGCCTGTGCTAGAACTGGAGGAGGAGTGGTGGTGGCCTATGGAAACCTAACCCTAGACGGGTCGTTCATCCTTTTGGACTGCAGCTCTACTCTTTGTGTTGCTAATAACTCGTCATCCTCAAAGCTATAGTCTGAGGCTCATGATGTTCACCCACACTCTTAGAAGTGGTGAGGTGGGTGGCGTAGATCCCGTCACTATCGAAGTTTGCCTCTGGTGACACATGTGCCTTGCTTTTTCCTTTGCCTTTCCTACCAGTTGTGGGAAGTTTTGTAGCTTTGCCCCTGGATGCAGCTGCATCCTCATTCATTGTAATCCCCTTAGCCTTCTTTCGGGGTGGCATGCTCCTCCCAACAACTTTCGATCTAGCCATGTCTGCAAAAACATCAGAAAAAGTGAGAAACACTTCAAGAAAAATCACAGAAGAACATTTGCAGAAAGACTCACCGAATCATTTTGGCGAGATTGATCGGGCTCGCCGAAAGAATTGACTCAAAATTCTCAGAAATTTTTTTGCGTGTCGGCGATGGGAAGGCCTTTCGGTGAATCACCGAAAGCATTTGGCGAGCAAGGATTAACCCGCCGAAATTCACAATGCAAATAAGGTGCAGGGGTGCAGACAAACGGCGATTAAGGACTTTCTGTGAGTCGCTGAGTGCTTTCGGCGACCTCAGGTTTCTCACCAAAAGTTACAGAACCCAAATACTTATTTATCACAAAATTAAAGGTGAGATGGGGAACTTCGGCAAATCGTTGAGTGGTTCGGCGAGCTCGACCAAGCTCGCCAAATGACTCAACGTGCCTACTTTCAACCCGACTTCTCAAATTCAACTGTGCAACCACCGAAAACAAAAACAAAGCATGCACTTATCAAATTAAACTCAGACCCATTACAACCATTACCCCGAGATACTCAGACTTCTCCCGGTTTTGCCAAATTTGGCCATTTGATGACTTTTGCCCTTAAGAATGACGTCAACCGCTCCATCATTGGAAAAATACGTCATTTGGCACAAATACGTTCTACTTAGACTTCACCCGATTGGACCCAACAACATGATAGCACAACCCCACAATTTTAAACCAAATTTAAGGCACAAAGTCACGGGAATTCAGCCATCTAAACATTATGGGGAAGATTTTAAAAGTAACACAGGCACACACAAAAACAACTAAGACCATACAGGCCTAGCACACATCACTCGGATAAGATTATTGCAAATTAGTACAAATTACTAGAAATAAACTCGAGGCTTGGAAAACCAACCTTTGATGCCGAATACTCAAGATTGAAATGCTAGGCGTCAAAGTAATACACTCCGAACACACGATCAATGACTCATATACAATAAAAATGCAAGAAATATAGAAACTAATGTGCAGGTGTGAGTTTTTGGAGGATTAAAAGTGAAGGAAAGTTAAAGAGTTGGAAAGTTTAAACCTCTGGCCTTTAAAAATCGTCCAATTCTCACCACCCATTCGATGACATTAGTTTTGCTCGCCGACCCACCCGGCAACACACCGAGTGAGCACTTACCTCGCCGAGTTTTACAAGACCTCCTGTTAATGTAGGGGTCCAAATGGCGGATTAGATCGTGATCGCCGACCTAGTCGGTGACTCACCAAGTTGCTCCTAGGCTCACCGAGTTTTACAAACTCCAATTTAAAATTGTCTTGAGTCCAACGGTGGTCCAAGTCGAGCTCGCTGACCTCTTCGGCGATCCGCCGACTGGACTTTTAGCTCACCAATCTTTGCCTTTCTAACACTTTCTGCACTTCAACCTGCACAATCAACACGCCATTATTTCTGAAACCAAAAATAAAGTGATAAACACTTCAGTTGCCTCCCAAGGAGCACCTTAGTTAATATCGTGGCACAATGCAACTCCCCACTTAAGTTCCATTAGTGGGGTTTGCCTCATTTTCATAAGGAAACCCCTCTTCTGGTTCTAGGCGGAGGTCATTCAGCACTTTGTCCATTTGGGACCCTAATAGCTGAATGCTCATGGAATGAGAGGCCATCATATGTTTCAGCATCATGACATTCTCTCTTATCTCCTCCAACACTCTGTCATGTTCTTCGATTTTGTGTAGAATGAGTAAGAGGACCTCATCAAGTTGCCCACCCTCTTGCTTCTTCATCTTTCGATGCTCGTGAGGGGGGATGTATATGTCCTACTTCTTGGATACTACCTCTAATTCCATGACTTTCTTAGCTAAGACATCTTGTTGGGTCAACAATGTGGCCAATTCTCGGTCTTTTTCTTTCTCCTTGCTGGTCTTGGCCATGTTATCAAGGAATTGGGCTGAAGTCTCATAGGAATTCGCATTAAGTAGCCCGAAGAGAGTTGATCAGCCATTATTCTATTTTCGAGGCCCAGACCCCGATAGAAGCATTCCAAAAGTAATTTATCGAGAATTTCATGAGTTGGGCACTATTGCAATAGGGTTTTAAACCTTTGCCACAACTCATAAATGGAATCTCCCTCCAATTGTTTGAAATTTAGGATGTTATCCCTAAAAATCATTAATCTCAAAGGAGGGTGATCCATTGGGTCATTGTTGCTACTAGATATGCTCCAATTTTCTGCTCAAGACATCAACAAAAAAATCAAAACTAAAAATTAAGTGAGTTCTCTATAACTAACAAGAACAAAACTCAACTTAGGCAAAAATTCTCAAGTAACACCACTCCCCGGCAGCGACGCCATTTTGATTTCACGTATAAGGACACTTCATCCAATACTAAGTGCCAACGATCGTTAGTCAGTAATATAACCTAACTAAGTGAGTTGGGGTTGAATCCCACCGGGAGTGGTACATATTTGAGAATCAATAGAAAAGCATGAATGTGTACAAGTCAATCATAGGTAAAAACATTTAGAAATAAAAGCATGGTCCAAGTTTGGGGTGTGATTATATACTATGGGCTGATTTAGCTTATGGGTATTGCTAATTTTTAGTTTAAATGCTATTTAAAAGTGAGTTCAATCATTTATTGTGGTTCAACCCAAGGATTGTAGTTACAAATGCAGTTCTATGTTTGTGTTCTTGGCTTGCTCGAGAAAGAGGTTTTAGAACTAAAATTATTGATTTATGGTCTATGGGTATTGGGTTGACCTGGGTTTAACTCGAGAGAGAGAATACTAAACCCAGTCCCACACATTCAGCTCGAGAGAGAGTGAATGGATTAAGGTGTGGGCTGCTCTTATTTTGCATGTTTGTTGATGTTCGAGAGAAATCAACTTGATTCAGGCTAAATTGTTCGAGAGAAAATTCCCTCCCTTATAACTTAGTCTACTCACTAATACCTAGTTATTTACTAATAGTTTCTTATGATTGATTTGACCGCATTTATACTTTCCAATTGAATCTGAAACACATACCGCTCCCTGTGGGATTCGACCCCAACTCACTTAGTTGGGTTTTATAGTGATTGATGATCGTTGACACTTAGAATTGGATGAAGTGTCTTTGAAACGTAATTAATCAATAGACCTTCCATGATGTAAGCTTGACCAGAGGTGGATGACCTATGTCTTGGCTAGGCTTAAGTGATGTTACTTAAGGGAGTATTCCTCTTTCATTATGATGATTATTATTTCTTGATTATGCTTATGCCTTATGTCTTATGTTGACTAACGCTTATGTTCATGTTGTTTATACTAGCCATCATATTTAGTACTTGATTGTACTAACGCATACTCTTGCCTACAGTCTTATCAAATGTAGGGTCCGACGTTCCAGATTCAAACACTTGTGGCTAGGTTCTTAGAGGATCGTGAAGTGAAGCTTTGGTGAGTCCTTATTATATTCGAGGATTGGATCACCCTATCTCTTTTATGTCTTTCTCTTATGTTTGAGACTATTGTATGGGCTGCGTCCCAAGATTTCTATTTTCTTAGGTTTAGATGGGTTGAGACAATGTCATGGTAGACTTTCGCTTGTTTTATAAAAGACTTTAATTGTATTGAAAAGTTTTAAATTTCTACACCTTTTCTATTACTTTATGTTATGATATGCTAAGTGGCTTGTATGAGGCTCTCGGGGTCTTATATGCCTTGTTACATCTAAGGGGTACCCCTGCGTAGTGACAAACTTGGTAATCAGAGCACAAGGTCTAGAATGGTTCACGTCCAGTAGAGTCTTGTTCAAAAGGGTGAAGCGCGCCATATTTATGAATGAGAGGCTATTAGATTTTTAGGAAACTTCACTTCTTCACTTCTCTAAGTCATGACATGAAGTTTAACTCTATAAATCTTTCTCCTAATCCGCGCCCCTATGGTTTTCAGGAAATGACTACTAGAAGGGTTAATGCTAGAAGGTTGGAGGAAGGCAATGTTGAGCAAGAGGTTCCTCCCCAAACTCCTCCTCAAGCTCTGATTGACCCGTTAAATGAGAATGTAACTACTGCGGAGTTCAGGTCGGCATTCCAAGTGTTCGATCAATCCGTGATGGCTCAAGCCAATAGAGAGGTGGTAACCCCTGTGAACCCAAATGTGGGTACAACGGCGGCAAGAGTGAGAGATTTCACAAGAATGAATTCTCCCAAATTTTATGGCTTCAAACTTGAGGAAGACCCTTAAAAGTTTATCGACGAGGTCTATAAGGTACTTTCTATCATGGGTGTGACTTCGGTAGAGAAGGTGAAACCAGCCACTTACCAACTCAAAGAGGTTGCTCAGATTTGGTTTAATCAATGGAAAGAGGCAAAGTCGGTGGAAGCGGGACCCATAGAATGGGAAAGGTTCAAAAGTGTTTTTCTTGACCGATACTTTCCTCTAGAGATGAGAGAGGCCAAGGTACTTGAGTTCATCAACCTTGGTCAAGGAAATATGAGTGTAAGGGAATACACCTTGAGGTTCACTCTACTATCCAAGTATGCTCCTTCCATTGTGGCGGATCTGGGGCCAAGATGAGTAAGTTTGTGTCGGGAGTGTCCAACTTGGTTGTCAAAAAGTGCCGCACCGCTATGCTTGTTCATGACATGGACATTTCTCGCCTTATGGTGCATGCACAACAAATTGAGGAAGAAAAGCTCAAGGAGAGATCTATGGAGGTAAAAAGGGCCAAGTGGATGATGGCAACTATTCTCATGCTAGGTCCGGTGGAAGGGGTTGTTCTAGATTCTGAAAAATGTTCTCCGAGAAAGGTTCTACAAGTGCTCCTCCGAGGCCAAGAAATGAGAGGGTGTCTAACCCAAAACCGCAAGGAGATGGTAATAGGCCTCCAATGCCTACTTGTGCTAAGTGTAGGAGAAATCATGAAGGCAAGTGTCTAGCAGGCTCTAATGCTTGTTTCAGGTGTGGTAAAATGGATCATAAGACAAGGGATTACCCTTCGATTACTAAAAATGATGGAGACACTCGTCGTAGGGCTCAACCCTACCCTTCATCCGGTCCAAATGTCACAAGTGGAAATGCTCCTAAGCAAAACTGTTTCTATGCTCTCCAAACTAGAGATGATCAAGAGAGCTCCCCGGATGTGGTGACGGGTATGTTAATAGTTTTTCATATAGATGTGTATGCTTTACTTGATCCGTGTGCGACTTTGTCATTTGTGACTCCTTTTATAGCTATGAGGTTTGATGTGCACCCCAAAGTGTTGTTAGAACCTCTTTCTATTTCTACCCCCGTTGGTGATTCTGTGGTGGCTAAAAGAGTCTATAGGAGATGTCCCATTTCTTTATCCCATAGAGTCACTCTAATAGATTTGGTGGAACTTGACATGATTGACTTTGACATTATTTTGGGCATGGATTGGTTGCATTAGTGTTATGCTTCTATCGATTGTAGAACTTGGGTAGTTAAATTCCAATTCCTAAATGAGCCTATTCTCGAGTGCAATGAGGCAAATTCTATGCCTAAAGGTCAATTTGTTTCTTAACTAAAATCTAGGAAAATGATTTCGACGGGTTATGTCTACCATATAGTTAGGGTGAGGGATGTGGAGTTTGAAACTCCTACTCTTGAGTCACTTCCAGTGGTAAAATAGTTTTCGGAAGTTTTCCCTGAAGATTTGCCCAGTATTTCTTCCGAAACGGAAATAGACTTTGGGATTGACCTTCTCCTCGATACCCAACCTATTTCTATTCCTCGTTAAATGATGGCTTTGATGGAACTTAAGGAGTTTAAGGAATAGTTAAAGGATTTATTAGATAAGGGTTTCAGCCGACCGAATATCTCTTCATGGCACCGCTCCGGTGTTATTTGTTAAGAAAGATGGTTCACTCCGTAAGTGTATTGATTACCGCCAATTGAATAAAGTGACCATAAAGAACAAGTATCCTCTTCTAAGGATAGATGACTTATTTGATCAACTACAAGGGGCAAGTTATTTCTCTAAAATTGATCTCTGATTGGGTTATCACCATTTGAGGGTGAAGGAGGAAGATATTCTGAAAATGGCTTTTAGAACCCGATATCGTCATTATGAGTTCTTTGTCATGTCGTTTGGGTTGACTAATGCCCCTACGACGTTTATTGTCTTGATGAATAGGGTGTTTAGACAATACCTTGATATATTCGTAATTGTGTTCATAGATGATATTTTGATCTATTCAAGAAGTGAGAATGAGCATATTGATCATTTGAGGATTGTATTGAAAATCCTTAAGGACCAACAACTTTATCCAAGTTTAGCAAATGTGCATTTTTGTTAAGGTTCATGGCTTTTCTAGGCCACATTGTCTCAAGAAAGGGTATTGAGGTGGATCCGGTTAAGATGGATGCGGTCAAGATTTGACCTAGACCTCTATCACCGATAGACACTAGGATCTTCTTGTTTTTGGCCGGTTATTATAGAAGGTTTTATGAGGGGTTTTCCTCTATTGCTTCTCCATTGACGGCTTTGACTCAAAAGAAGGTCAAGTTTATATGGTTGGATGCTTGTGAAAAAAATTTCCAAGAGTTGAAAGATAGACTTACCTTCGCTCCAATTTTGACCTTACCCGAGGGTACAGATGGTTTTTCTGGTATATTGTGATGCCTCGAGAGTTGGGTTGCGATGTGTGCTTATGTGAAACGGAAAGGTTATTGCCTATGCTTCAAGGCAACTAAAGATTCATGAAAACAATTATCCGACCCATGATCTTGAATTGGTGGTGGTGGTTTTTGGCTTAAAGATATGGAGGAATTATTTGTATGGGGTGCATGTAGATGTGTTCACCAACCACAAAATCCTACAATATGTGTTTAGTGAAAAAGACTTGAATCTTTGCCAAAGAAGGTGGCTTGAGTTATTGAACGATTATGACATGAGTGTCCTTTATCCCCTGGAAAGGCGAATGTAGTAGAGGATGCTCTTAGTCATCTATCGATGGGTAGTGTTGCACATGTAGATGATGATAGAAAAGAGTTGGCCCGCGATGTCCATAGGTTGGCCCGATTGGGTGTTCGATTGGTAGACTCCGCCAAGGGTGGGGTTATGGTTCATAAAGGGTCAGAATCGTCTTTTGTAGCTTATGTTAAAGCAAAGCAATGTCTTGATCTGACTTTGGTAGAATTGAAAGAAGTGGTACTTAAAAAATCCATTAAGGCTTTCTCCCCATGGGGAGATGAGGTCCTTAGATACCAAGGTCGGTTATGTGTTCCAGATGCCGATGACTTAAGGGAACAGATTTTATCTGAAGCCCATAGTTCTCGGTATTCTATGAACCCGGGAGCCACCAAGATGTACCGTGATTTATGGGAGATCTATTGGTGGTATGGGATGAAGAAAGATATTGCGAGTTTTGTGACCAAGTGTACAAATTGCCAACAAGTGAAGGTTGAGCATCAAAAACCGAGAGGTTTAGCTCAAGATATTAGTATTCCTACTTGGAAGTGAGAAGACATAAATATGGACTTTATTGTGGGTTGCCACGAACTCGGCACTAATATGATTCGATTTGGGCTATAGTTGACCGAATGACAAAGTTGACCTATTTCATTCCCATCGAGGTTTCATACTCGGCAGAAGACTATGTCAAGTTGTATTTGAGAGAGATGGTGAGGCTGCATAGAGTGTCGTTGTCCATTATCTCCGATAGATATACTTAGTTTACTTCTCAGTTTTGGAAGTCATTCCAAAAGGGTCTTCGCACTAAAGCTAAGCTTAGTACGGCTTTTCACCCCCAAACCGATGGGCAAGGGGAAAGAACAATCCAAACATTGGAAGACATGTTGAGGGCTTGCGTGATAAATTTCAAGGGAAGTTGGGATAACCATTTGCCTTAGATAGAATTTGCCTATGATAATAGCTACCATTCGAGTATTGGTATGGCTCCATTTGAGGCTCTTTATGGTAGGAGGTATAGATCTCCTATAGGATTGTTTGAGGTGGGTGAGGTTGCTTTGATAGGACCCGAGTTATTTCATGAGGTTATTGAGAAAGTTTGACTCATTAAAGAGAGGTTGAGAATGGCCCAAAGTTGACAAAAGTCTTATGCCGATGTTAGAAGGAGAGACCTTGAATTTGATGTGCATGATTGGGCTTACTTAAAAATCTCACCCCTGAAGGGTGTAGTGAGGTTTGGTAAGAAAGGGAAACTTAGTCCCCGTTTTGTAGGCCCATATTAAATTATGAGACGTGTTGGTAAGGTTGCATATGAGCTTGATTTTTAACATCTGGTTTTCTATGTCTCCATGTTGAAAAAGTGTGTTGGAGATCCAATATCCATAATTCCCTTAGAAGGGTTAGAAGTGAAAGAGAACCTTTCGTATGAAGAAGTTCCGGTTGAGATTCTAGACTGGCAAGTTAAGAGATTGAGGAACAAAGAGGTTGCTTCCATTGAGGTGTTATGGAGAAACCATCTAGTTAAGGGTGCTACTTGGGAAGTTGATGAGTCCAAGATTTGGACTCATTTAGGGCTTTATTTATATAGATTTAGTGTCCTCAAATTCTTATTTTGTGCCAATAACTGATGTAAAACCCTCAATTTTCAGGTATATGGATTGAGAAACAAAGAAAGGACACCAATTTGCAAAAAGGAACAAAACGAGCTGAAAGAATGAAGAACGGCAGGCTTGGTGATCGCCAAGTCCACTTGGCGAGTCGCCGACTGGCTATCTGACTGCCTAAAGTTCCAATGCGACAAGCCCTAAGGGAAGAAACCAAGTCGGCGACAAAAAGGAGCAGAGATACAGTGCTAGATCACCCAAAGTTATAGACCTTAAGAATGATGAATGTCAAGGCAGAAGGGCGATGGAAGTGACCAAAGGGCGGCTCGCCGAGTGGTTCGGCGAGCCCACCTTACTTCGCTGAATGACTCTTCGTAGCACATTTTTTGTGACTATAAATACATTTTTGAACATTTAGTTTACTATCAATTACACTTTAGAACAGTCTTTTGTTAAGCTTTTAGCTTTGGAGACATTTTTCTCTAGTTTTTCCTAAGCTTTGAAGGATTGAAGAAATTCACTTTTGAGAAATTGGAAGTAGGTCTTTGAGAATCTTCAAATTGGAGCATTGTGAGGACAAAATCACTCTTACCCAGTTGATAGATAGTCAATTTGGTAACGGTTTTTACCTTTTTATGATTTCTAGCAAAAACCCCAATTCTTGGGGTGTGATTATGTGATTATGGGCTGATTTAGCTTATGGGTATTGCTAATTGTTAGTTTAAATGTTATTTAGAAGTGCGTTTAATCATTAATTGTGGTTTAATTTAAGAATTGTAGTTGCAAATGCAGTTCTAGCTTTGTGTTCTTGGGTTGCGAGAGAGAGAGGTTTTATAACTAAGGGTTTTGGTTGATGGTTTGTGGGTATTGGGTTGACCTGGGTTCAGCTCGAGATAGTGACCCTAAACCCAATCCCACACATTCAGCTCGATAGAGTGCATGGACTAAGGTGTCGGTTGTTCTTATTTTGCATGCTTGTTGATGTTCGAGAGAAATCGACTTGATTCGGGGTAAATTATTCGAGAGAAAGTTTACCTCCACTTTTGCCTAGCTTACTCACTAATATCTAGCTAATGACAAATAGTTGCAATTACCCATTTGTCTATATTAGCCTATAATCGAATCACATTCCAAGAACCCATCTCATTATTGTTATTTTGTATTGTTTGCTGTTGATTATAGTTGATAATTTCAAATCAAAACCCCCCATTTGACATTCGTGTCACCCCCTGATTTGAATGATGTCTTTATTCGATAATTTTTATTCCTATGATTGATTTCACCATGTTCATGCCTCCCTATTAAATCTTAAACACGTACCTCTCCCTGTGGGATTCGACCCCAACTCAATTAGTTGGGTTTTATACTGATTTACGATCGTTGAACACCTAGAATTGGATGAGGTGTGCTTGAAGCATTAAATCAAAATGGCGCCGCTACCGGGGAGTGGTGTTGTTTGAGATTATTTTGGTGAAATTGAATTTTGTTCTTCTTAGTTATAGTTGAATCTACTTACTTTTAGGTTTGGTTTTTGTGTGTTACTCGTGGAACAGAGGAAATGAGCATAGATGGTAGCAACGGTAACCAAGTGGACCACCCTTCTTAAAAAATGATGATATTTAGGGATAACATCCTAAATTTCAAGCAATTGGAGGGTGAGGCAATCCATGAGTTCTGGCTGAGATTTAAGAAACTATTGTTGCATTGCCCAACTCAAGGAATCCCAGATGAGATTCTACTGGATTGCTTCTATAGAGGCCTTGGTCCTGAGAATAGAGGAGTGGCGGACCAACTTTCTCCGGGTGGTCTAATACATCAACTCTATTCAATAGTAGCCCAACTCCTTGATCACATGACTAAGACCAACAAGGAGACAGAGAAGAACGACAATTTGGCCCAACTGTTGACTCAGCTAGATCTCTTGGCCAAAAAGATTCTGGAATTAGAAGTAATGTACAAAAAGAAAGACAGGTACATTCCCCCTCATCAGTGTAAAAAGCCCAAGGATTATGAGGGTGGACAGATAGAAGAGATACTCTCACTCATTCTCCACAAAGTCTAAGAACACGATAGATTGTTGAAAGAGATCAAAGAAAATGTCTCGATGTTGAATCATATGACTACTTCTCATTCAATATTTATTTAGCTACTGGAAACCCAAATGGGCCATATGTTGTCTTGTCTCTACCCCAGACAACAAGGGGGATTGCCTAGTGACATTATGGCAAACCCCAAGAATGAAGCTTGATTGGGCATGTCACGACCCAGGGGTACCCCCTAGACATAACACGGCGTACTCAACCCCAAAGGGGTCTAATACAAGCCCTTGGCATCATAACATAGGTAATAGAATTGAAAATACGGAATAATTTAAAACTTTTACAATAGTCATATTTCATAAAAACAACAAGTGGAAGTCTTTCTATACTCTTTGTCTCAAACCCTCTAAATACAACTTTAGAATAAACTCTTGGGACACAGCCCATACAATAGTCTTAACATAAAGAAATGACATAAAGGTAAAGTGGATGTTGTCTCGAAGCTATGAGGACTCACCAAGATCTTCAACTCTTCTAATCCTTGAAACATAGCCTCTAAAGCAACTCAAGCCTCCAACCCTACATTTGATTAGAATGTAGGCAATATGCGTTAGTACAACATGTACCAAGTATGAAAGCTAGCACAACATAAACAAGAGCATCTCAAATTGTTAGTCAACATAAGACATAAGTATAAGAGATATAAACATAGTCATGGAATAATCATTATAGTCATAGCATGGTCTCCAACATAAGATTCATATAAACATAAGTCAACATAAGACATAGTTAATGAGCATAGGAGATAAGTCATAATCATATCAACATAATTGACTCTTAGTCATCATTACCATAATAGCATCATTCTCAAGTAACTTCAAAAGCATACAAGTGCAAAGCAAGAATAGCATCCCATAATACTCCCCCATGCCCAGTATCCCTTTTTAGTCATCTTAATCATAGTTTGCATGCATGGTTAAGTCATAAGTCTTTCTACCATAAAGGCACCATACTTCTAACGAACCTCAAGAAAACTTGTGCAATGCATGAAAGGCATCCCATACTACCCTTCACACTAAGAATAGCCTTGAAATCATCTTAGTCATACTCACCCCCCTTTTGGTCTCACTAAAAGCTTACTTCATATAGACAAGGGAACTACCACCTTAGTCAATCATATCTTGGAAGGCAACTATGGCAACAACCCAAGCTAAGTCATACTACATAAGAGAACCCTTCACAACTAGCCTCAAGTCATACTTGGGCCATGTATGGATAGCATCCCATACTACTACCCACAATAAGTACTTCTTTAGACTACCATGAATGTTCACTAGTAAGGGGGACTAATCCCTCTAGTCTATTTAACTCTTCAAGGCTACCAAGGAATAACCCCCTAATAGGCTAGACCATGCTATCATCTTACTAACATGACTAGGTTAAGCTAAGCTAACTACCTTGGAAGGCACACTAACATGCAAGTCCAAGCTACTCTAGGAAAGGTATAGGTATCCTATCCTAGCTACCATGAAATAGTCCTAAACCAACTAAGTCATGCTACCCTTACACATGTGCCAGATTACAAATGCAAGCTATCCATAGGGGAGTATGATTCTCAACTCTAAGATATCCTTAGGAGAGTATGAGTCCTCAATCCCAAGCTACCATGACTAACCTAACTCAAGCTATCCTTGAAAAGCATCTTACAATGCAAGTCAATTTACCCTTAAGATAGTATGGATCCTCAATCCTAAGATACCCTTAAGAGAGTATAAATCATCTATCCCAAAGCTACCATGAAATGGTCTTGGCCAAACCAAGTCAAGCTACCATGAAATGCATCCTAACAATGCTAGTTCAAGCTACCCATATGAGAGTATAAATCCTCAATCCTAGGTTACCATGACTACTACTAACTCATGCTACCATGACATGCATTCTATAATGTTAAGTCAAGCTATCCCTTAGGAGAGTATAGATCCTCCATCCCAAGCTATCAACCTTGGTCTTATCCTACTAAGAAAAGCTATACATGAAGGAAACACAAGCCTCAAATTCAAGCTATCCTATCTTGGTTTTATCTTGCCAAGTCAAGCTACACATGAAGGTATCATGTATCACAACTTCAAGCTATTCTAGTCTAACATGCTTTGATTCATTTTAGGTTATTAAGTTAACCTAGAATCCTTCTATATGAGAAAACTTGATTCTCCTAGCTTATTCATGTCTAAGTGTATAAGAGAAAGAGAATACACCACAAGATCACATCATATTGACTTCACCCCCAAAAGCCCTAAAAATGATGGATACAATCCCTAATTTCAAGCTTAGCTTCATTCTATCATGATCCAGGTTTAAATTACAAGCTATTCATATCACATTGTTCATTAGGAGGTGATTCTAGTCATACTTGATCATAAAGGTTAAATTCTAACTTTACAAGTTAAGATCATTCCTATTCAAGCAAGTCTAGTTCAATTCATGATTAGATGATCCTAACTATGATAAATTAGTATTGAAGACATTCAAATATGAAGGTCACTTTAGAACCTTCAATTTTGCCTCTAATGGCATAAACCCACAAATATCACATTCATCAATTTAGATTAGGGTTCATCATAGAAATCACATGAATTCATCATAATATCATTAATCAAAGTTAAATCAATCATAATTGGATGTTATCCACTAGATTGGAATCAGATCCAAACCCTACTCACAATGCAAGCACAACCCTTACTAGAATTTGGGTTTTTGACTTCCAATTGGGGGATTACTACGGGGGCTCCATGGGGGAAGAACCCATGGATGATTAAGCTTCACATACCTTTAATCAAAGACCTAAACAAAACTTGAAATAATTGAGAAACTCGATCTAGTTGCTGCCCCAACTTCTTCTTCTTCCTTGCTTCTAGAGCGAGAACTTCTTGAGAGTAATTTGGGGGTTCTAAGATGAATGAGTTAAAGTGATTAGTTTAGGGTCTATTAACTATTTATAGGAGGTTAATTAACTAACTAATCGTCCCTCCTAACCCCTCAACTAATTACTAAACTAACCCCTAAACACTAACTTAAAAACTAAAACTCCAAAACTGGCAGCACCTACGAGACCCCCATCCACGGACTGTGGATGGGTCTACTGGACGTGGTTTGGTGTCGTAGTTTGGGTCAGAGACTCATATTTTGCAGGCCAACTCAGGCCTGACCTACGCCCATGACCTATGGGGCGTAGGTTGATCTAATGGGCGTCAATTGCAACCGTAGGTCATTAAAGTTGGACAGTTTTGAGGACTGTTTTGGGGTCCTCCTCAAGGACCCCTTCGGTGGTCCTTGGGTAGTCGTACCCGGACGTTTAACCCCTAAACCTGTCATTCTAAGTATGGGAACCATTTTTACAAGTTTTAACCCTCATACGACACTCCAAACCTCACACCAAAGGCTCTAGAACTCACTAGTTCAACTGACCAATTTCCGGGGTGTTACATTATCCCCCATTTGGGAACATTCGTCCTCAAATGATACTTTAAACACTCAATAAAGTCTAAAATGTAACTTTGCAGCCCATTATGCATGAATTACATCTAATGCACATAATCAAGGAAGAAACTTCAATTCCAAGCTAACTGCATTCAATGCAACACAAGGGAGTAGGAACTACTTCTACCACTCCAAAATGCATCAAATCCTATATCTACTCATTTTCAAGGAGGAACTAACATCTGCTAGCTAAAACATGCTCAACACACACTCATGGAGCCTAAAATACAACTTCTCATAAAAGCATCTATTCAAGGAGAAACCCTCCAACTCCAACCACAAAGCCATGCTCATAATCAATTCATGAAGTCTATATGCAGGTCTTATTCAAATGCATTACAACATGAGGAAACAATGCAATTAAGTCATTTCTAACAAGACCTAAGCATTTCCTGAACATGCATCACTTAAGAGGATCATGGAAACATACTATTCATACATGACTTCACATAAAAGCAAATCAAGAGGAACTTACCATCTCAAGCTTGAATGAGAGTAGAAGGAAAGGATGAGGACATCGGGACATCTCATTGGCCCTTGGCCTCCGAAGTAGCACTCTTAACCATATTCCTTACTAAAGAACACTCATTACCAATCTATGGAAAAACTTCCTTGTTCTTCTATTTCTTGACTTACCGGTCCAAGACCTCTACCAGTACTTGTAAATTAGAGAGGTTCTCACTAAGCAACTATAGCTCACAAGCAACCTTACTAACACAACTCAAGATCTCACATGAGCTTAACGAACTGGGACTAAATTTCTCATACACACCACACCTCTCAAGGTGAACATTTCTAGCATAAACCCTTCTAATAGTCACATCCTAAAGACCATCGGATAAGGGATAAAAAAGAGAGCTTATAGATCTATGGCACGACTTGGAGAATGAAGAAGTGAGATTTTTCCTAAGCATCCAATAGCCTCCTATTAATAAATGTGTCGCGACTCACACCCATGAATAAGACTCTACTTAGATGTGGTTTGAGACACACTAAAATTTATCCCTAAACCTTATGCTCTGATACCAAGTTTGTCATGACCCAGGGGTACCCCCTAGACGTAACATGGTGTACTCGAACCCGAAGGGGTCTAATACACATCATAACATAGGTAATAGAATTGAAAATACGAAACAATCGAGTCATATTTCATAAAAACAACAAGCGAAAGTCTTTCTATACTCTCTGTCTCAAACCCACTAATATAACTTTAGAATAAACTCTTGGGACACAGCCCATACAATAGTCTCAACATAATGAAATGACATAAAGGTAAAGTGGATGTTGTCCTCGAAGCTATAAGGACTCACCAAGATCTTTAACTCTTCTAATCCTTGAAACCTAGTCTCCAAAGCAACTCAAGCCTCCAACCCTACATTTGATTATTATGTAGGCAATATGCGTTAGTACAAAATGTACCAAGTATGAAAGCTAGCACAACATCATAAGAGCATCTAAAAAGGTTATTCAACATAAGACATAAGCATAAGAGATATAAACATAGTCATGGCATAATCATTATAGTCATAGCATGGTCTCCAACATAAGCTTCATATAAACATAATTCAACATAAGACATAGTTAATGAGCATAGGAGATAAGTCATAATCATATCAACATAATTAACTCTTAGTCATCATTACCATAATAGCACCATTCACAAGTAACTTCAGAAGCATACAAGTGCAAAGTAACAATAGCATCCCATAATATCCCCCTAAGCCAAGTATCCCTTTTTAGTCATCTTAATCATAGTTTACATTTATGGTTAAGTCATAAGTCTTTCTACCATAAGGGCACCATACTTCTAACGAACCTCAAGACAAACTTGTGCAATGCATGAAAGGCATCCCATACTACCCTTCACACAAAGAATAGCCTTGAAATCATCTTAGTCATATTCACCCCCCTTTTGGTCTCACTAAAAGCTTACTTCATATAGACAAGGGAACTACCACCTTAGTCAATCATATCTTGGAAGGCAACTATGGCAACAACCCAAGCTAAGTCATACTACATAAGAGAACCCTTCACAACTAGCCTCAAGTCATACTTGGGCCATGTATGGATAGCCTCCCATACTACTACCCACAATAAGTACTTCTTTAGACTACCATGAATGTTCACTAATAAGGGGGACTAATCCCTCTAGTCTATTTAACTCTTCAAGGCTACCAAGGAATAACCCCCTAATAGGCTAGACCATGCTATCATCTTACTAACATGACTAGGTTAAGCTAAGCTAACTACCTTGGAAGGCACATTAACATGCAAGTCCAAGCTACTCTAGGAAAGTTATAGGTATCCTGTCCTAGCTACCTTGAAATAGTCCTAAACCAACTAAGTTATGCTACCCTTACAAGTGTGCCAGATTACAAATGCAAGCTATCCATAGGGGAGTATGATTCTCAACTATAAGATATCCTTAGGAGAGTATGAGTCCTCAATCCCAAGCTACCAAGACTAACCTAACACAAGCTATCCTTGAAATGCATCTTACAATGCAACACAATTTACCCTTAGTAGAGTATGGATCCTCAATCCTAAGCTACCCTAAGGAGAGTATAACTCCTCTATCCCAAACCTACCATGAAATGGTCTTGGCCAAACCAAGTCAAGCTACCATGAAATGCATCCTAACAATGCTAGTTCAAGCTACCCATAGGAGAGTATAAATCCTCAATAAGGCTACCATGACTACTACTAACTCATGCTACCATGACATGTATTCTACAATGCTTAGTCACGCTATCCCTTAGAAGAGTATAGATCCTCTATCCCAAGCTATCAACTTTGGTCTTATCCTACTAAGCCAAGCTATACATGAAGGAAACACAAGCCTCAACTTCAAGCTATCCTATCTTGGTTTTGTCTTGCCAAGTCAAGCTACACATGAAGGGATCATATATCACAACTTCAAGCTATTCTAGTCTAAAATGTTTGATTCATTTTAGGTTATTAAGTCAACCTAGAATCCTTCTATGTGAGAGAACTTGATTCTCCTAGCTTATTCATGTCTAAGTGTATAAGACAAAAAGAATACACCATAAGATTACGTCATACTGAATTCACCCCCAAAGCCCTAACAATGATGGCTACAGGCCCTACTTTCAAGCTTAACTTCATTCTACCATGATCCATGTATAAATTACAAGCTATTCATATCACATTGTTCATTAGGAGGTGATTCAAGTCATACTTGATCATAAAGGTTCAATTCTAACTTTACAAGTCAAGATCATTCCTATTCAAGCAAGTCTAGTTCAATTCATGATTTGATGATCCTAACTATGATCAATTAGTACTGAAGACATTGAAATATGAAGATCACTTTAGAACCTTTAATTTTTCCTCTAAGGGCATAAACCCACAAAGATCACATTCATCAATTTAGATTAAGGTTCATCATATAAATCACATGAATTCATCATAATATCATTAAAAAAAGTTAAATCAATCATAATTGGATGTTGTCCAGTAGATTGGAATCAGATCCAAACCCTACCCACAATGCAACCACAACCCTAACTAGAATTTGGGTTTTTGACTTCCAATTGGGGGAATACTAAGGGGGCTCCATGGGGGGAGAACCCATGGATGACTAAGCTTCAGATACCTTTAATCAAAGCCCTAAACAAATCTGAAATCAATTGAGAAACTCGACCTAGTTGATGCCCCAACTTCTTCTTCTTCCTTGCTTCTAGAGAGAGAACTTCTTGAGAGTAGTTTGGGGGTTCTAAGATGAATGAGTTAAAGTGATTAGTTTAGGGTCTATTAATATTTATAGGAGGTTAATTAACTAACTAATATTCCCTCCTAACCCCTCAACTAATTACTAAACTAACCCCTAAACACTAACTTAAAAACTAAAATTCCAAAATTGGCAGCACCTAGGAGACCCCCATCCATGGACCGTGGATGGGTCTACTGGACGTGGTTTAGTCTCGTGGTTTGGGTCAGAGACTCATATTTTGCAGGCCAACTCAGGCCTAACCTACGCCCATGACCTACAGGGCGTAGGTTGATCTAAGGGGCGTCAATTGCAACCGTAGGTTACTAAAGTTGGACTGTTTTGGGGACTGTTTTGGGGTCCTCCTCAAGGACCCTTTGGGTGGTCCTTGGGTAGTGGTACCCAAACGTTTAACCCTAAACTTATCATTCTAAGTACAGGAACCATTTTTACAAGTTTTAACCCTCATATGATACTCCAAACCTCACACCAAAGGCTTTAGAACCCACTAGTTCAACTAACCAATTTCTGGGGTGTTACAGGGTACTTGCGTCGTACCACGACGTTAATTAAGGCCTTTCTTGGGAGGCAACCCATGTTTTTATTTATTTTTGTTTGATTTTTGAATAACGGGTGTTTATTGTGCAGGTGAAAAAGTGGAATGTGTTTGAGAAGTATAGGTTGGCGAGCAAAATGTCCAGTCGGCGACTTACCGAAGAGTTCGGTGATCCTAAATCCGACCGCCGTTGGACTCAAGAAATAATGAATATGGAGTCTTTAAAACTCGGCGGGCCTATGGATAGGTCAGCGACTCACCGAACAGGTCGGCGAGCCCGACTTTGTCAGTCGTTTGGACCCCAAGTTAACTGGAGGTCCTATAAAACTCGGCGAGGTAAGTAACCACTCAGCGTGTCACCGAGTGGTTCGGTGAGTTTGACTAATATCGCCGAAAGAGCGCGAACTGGACGGTTTTTAAAAGGCCAAAGGTTTAAAATTTTGAACTCTTTCATATTCCCTCACTTTTTAACTTCATACAATCACACCCGCACTCTATTTTTCCTATTTTCTTGCACTTCACCGCTTTTTAGTCGTTGATCCTATGTTCGGAGTTAGAATTATTTGCCTCCTAGCATTACAAATCGTATTTCGGCATAAAAGGTTGGTTTTTCGAACTCCAAACTCATAAATAGTGGTTAAACTCATATGCAATTGTGTAGTTCTTATTTATGTGTGGTGGGCCTCTTTGAAATCATATTTGTGTGTTAAGTTGCCTATTTTAGCTTCGATTTCGTGCCTAAATTGCCTTAATTGTTGATTCCCTGATTTTCGTGCTTTAATCATAAGCTTGTGGGATGTGCTTAATTGTTGTTGAGTCTAGTCGGGTTAAGTCTGAGTAACTGAAATTGTGTTAAATGACATGTTTTGCCCAATTATGGAGCATTTGACGTCATTCTTAAGCGCTAAAGTTGTCAAATGGCCAATTTTGGCTAAATTGGGGGAAGTTTGAGTACCCCGGTGGCATGCGTCTAATGGGTCTGAGCCTAATTGAGTGGGTGTGTTGTTTGTTCTTGTTTTTAGGGGCTGCGGGTTTGATTTTGTGAGTTGGGGTTGAAAATAGGCACGTTGGGCAGTTTGGTGAGCTGGGTCAGCTCATCGAACCACTCGGCGGTTCGCTGAAATCACCCTTGATCGCCTTTAATTTCATGGAAATGTTGAGTTTGGTTCTGTAACTTTCGGCGAGAAGCCTGAGCTCACTGAGTTCACTCGACGACTCACCGAAAGTCGCATTTGATCGCCCTATATGCGCCCCCAACCCCTAAAACAAACTATAACCTTCGGCGGGCTAGTCTTCGCTCACTGAATGATGTCGGCGATTCACTGAAAGGCCCTTCCCATCACCGACATGCCATTTTTCTAGAAATTTTTTGCGCCAATCCTTTTGATGAGCCCGATTAGGCTCGCCAAAGTGATTTGGCGAGTTACTGATCGGTTCGATGAGTCTGTCTGCACCCTATTTTTTGCACTTTTCTTGGATTAATTCCAACTATTTTTGGTGTATTGTTGCAGATATGGCTAGACTACAAGTAGCAAGCCGAGATATGTCACCCCGCAAGAGAGAAATGGGTATCACAATCAATGAGGATGCAGCTGCATCCAAGGCAAAGGCCACAAAACTTCCCACCATAGGTGGGAAGGGTAAAGACAAAGGAAAAGCGCCTGCTCATGCGTCACCAGAGGTCAGCTCCGACAGTGACGGAATATACGCCACTCACCTCACCATTTCTGAGAGTGAAGGTGAGCACCAAGATCTTCAGGCTACCACTTCTGAGCTTGAGGATGATAAGCTACTGTTGGCCAGGAGAGCCGAGCTGCGCTCCAAAAGGATGAATGATTCATCTAAGATCTGGGTACCACAGACTGCTGCTCCTCCTCCTGTCCCATACCATGTTGTGGTCCCAGGACCACTTGCACAGGGTCCTTCTCCCCGGTTTATGAACAGACTGAAGGCTGAGGGAGTGAGGACCATCATCTAAGAAAAGAGGCCATCTACTATGGAATAATAGACAGATACCCAGAGATCTTGAGTTGCTTGAAGTCCCACAAGTTCCAGATATTCACTAGACCCCATGGCCCTTACATTCCAAACTGGGTCCAGGAATTCTACACTGCCTACGGAGCTCTAGTGACACAAGGAAAGAAGAAGGCCGCTAAATTCAAGTCGATAGATCATGTGGTTGTTAGGGGCAAGAAAGTGAAGTGTAATACTAAAATAATCAATGCAATTCTGGAGTGTACAAAGGATATTAAGGATGACTGTCAATACATGATCAGGACAAAAATGCTGGAGAATAGAAAAAAGTGGTTGGCCCCTCTGTTATCTGTAACGACCCTAAAAACGAACTAGTGAAACTAGAGCCTCACATGTGAGTTTGGAGTTGGGAACTTGATGAAGTGATGAGAAATGACCGTGACGTCCGGAAACTAGTCATTTGAACTAGTGAGTTGTAAGGGTCA
>JAJOOR010013303.1:0-48178 GCA_036250505.1 Solanum acaule | reverse complement strand
ACACCTTAGGCAAGTGTTAACCCTCTCTTTTCGGTGTGGGAGTAGAACACCGGATTCCATGTAGCTCTCATGGTCTATGTCGGTTATTGCAATATTTCACTAATGTAAAAGTAAATGAAGGTATGAAAGGTGTGAACTCTTACTAGGGCTTTCTTAAGGGAATCTACATAGTGTAAGGGAGGGTATGGGACTTGTCTTGCACATTGCACTTGTGGGATCCTAAGGGATGGTTGTAGTACTGTTCTCTTATGATTATGATGATTATGATTTATGTATGTTGAAGCTATGTTATGTATGATTATTATGAAGATGGTTTACCTATGATATGGACTATTTGAATTATGACTAAGATGTATGATATGAACATGTTGTATGAACTATGCCTTAATGGTGTTGTTCTATCTTATTATGATGATTATTAATAATGCATGCTTTAATTGCATTATGTTAATGATTGACTTTTCTTGATATGAACTAATGTTTGTGAATGTCACCTTACTATGTATATGACGTATGGATAAGACTAATGTATGATAAGTATGAGCATGGTGATCCGAAGGTAATACGTAGTGTAGGTAGTACTATGGACCCTACCTATGCATTGCACAAGTAGAACCTAGGGTTACTTATGTGATTACTCCATTATGATGAAATGACCTTGATATTGACTATGCATGAGTTTTATGTCTTTTAATGAGTGATACATGCATTATGATTATGTTTGGAGACTATGATTTGTTGATGTGTTACCCTTGTGCTTGATAAACTATATGTGAGTTCTTAATGACTTATGTTCTCCAACTCTTCTAAAGAATGGTGTTCAGAAGTGCATAAATCATGGTTTCAACTAAATGTCGCTTTAAGCATGTTTTAATGGTTTTACTTGCATGGCATCCATACTTAGTACATGTGTTGTACTAACCCATATTTCTTCTACATTTTTACAATGTGTAGGGTTTGGTGATATGATGTCTTATGCTTGGAAGTTAGTTTTCTAAGGAGCTTGGGAATGAAGACTTGGGGAGTCCTCATAGTTTCGAGGCTGAACCTACCTCGTACACTTATGTCATTATGTCTTTATGTTTTATGTATTTAGACTTATGTAAGGGTCGTGTCCCTAATAATTATTATGCAAGGGTCATGTCCCTAAGTTGTTATGAAAGAGCTGTTATTCTAAATGTTATAGATGGTTTGAGACATAGTGTTATAGACTCTCTCTTATTTCATACAGTCTTCGATTGTAAAGAAAAGTTTTAAATTTTTTGCTATTTTCATATGCTTTAATGTTCATGATATGCTAAGGGCTTGTATAAGACCTCCGAGAGGTCGAGTACGCCGTGTTACGACTAGGAGGTGCTCTTGAGTCATTACAAAAAATATATTATGGCAATGCTTGTTGATGATATGGATATGTCACGCCTCATGGTGTTTTCCCAACAAATAGAAGGGTCAAAACTCAAGAAGGAGAGGGCTAGGCAAAAAAATAGGTCTAGGGTGGAAAATGATAAGTCCTTCCGTGATAGGTCCGATGGACATGGTCGTTCTAGGAATAGACAAAAGTTTACCGAACAAGACTTTTCTAATGCTCCTAAGCATAAGGATGAGAGGGCGTCTACTCCTAGGACACAAGGAAAAAGTAATGAGTCCCTATAGCCCACTTGTGATAGGTGTGGTAAGAGGCATGAGGGTATGTTTAGTTAGTAGAGAAGGTTGCTATAGTTGTGGTAAGAGTGGCCACATGAAGAAAAATTGCCCAAAGGCAAAGGCAACAAGAAGAAAGGGTAAGCAAGTTGCCTCTAGTAGTGAGGATGTGGAGCCTCAAAAGAAGAATAGGTTTTATGCTCTCCAATCTAGAGAAGATCAAGAGTGATCTCCTTATGTCCCTTCCGGTATGTGTTTTATGCTTTAGTAAATTTCCGGATTCTTGTCTTTTGTGACTTGTTATGTTGGAATTGAAGTTTTCTTTAGTATGAATGATGTTTAGAAGAGCATGAGTAGTCTTACTCCCAAGGGGGAGATAGTGTGCCTATTTAATAAGGTCATTATGTGATTATGTGTTGCCATGATTTCCTTATTAGCATGTTCATGAAAATGCTTAGGTCTTGTTAGAAATGACTTATATGCATTGTTTCCTCATGTTTTAGTGCATTGAGTAGAGTTGCATATAGACTTCATGAGACGATTATATGAGCATGCCTTAGTTTTGCAGTTGAAAGATTCCTCTTTGAATAAATGACTTTTGTGAGTAAATTGCATTTAGGCTCCATGATTGTGTGTTGAGCATGTTTTAGCTAGGAGATGTTAGTTCCTCCTTGAAAATGAATATATTTAGAATTTCATGCATTTTGGGTTGTTAGATGTAGTTCCTACTCCCTTCTGTTGCATTGAGTATATTTAGCTTGGAGTCGAAGTTTTCCTCCTTGGTTGTGTGCATTTAGATGTATTGTATGCATGATGGGCTGCTAGTCTAGAGTCGTTTCCTTTAAGAAGTGTTTAGAATCGTCATTTGAGGAAGAATTTTCCAATGGGGAGATATTGTAATACCCCGGAAACTAGTAGACCAAACTAGAGCCTCAAACTAGGCTGATAGAGTTTGAAGTTAAGGATTAGAGTCGTAGATGAGACTTTCCACGCATAGAATGAAGGGTTTAGTGGTTGTACGTCAAGGTACATGTTAGACATCATAGTTTAGAAGACTACCTAAGGTTTGGTTGAGGATTGCAAGGGCAAGTACCAGGGCAAGGGGGCAAGGCCTAAGCCAAAGGCAAAGGCTGCCCAACCTTAGTCATGCACTCCCCAAGGTTCACGACCAGTGGTCTTGACCACGAATCGTGGGAGGTCTCCTGGTCTTCCCTTAGACTTTTAGGGGGCCAATACACAAAACCTAGCCACTTCCCAAGGACCACGGGCAGGACCACGGCTCGTAGTCTTGACCACGACCCATGAAGTCCTATCGTGGTGCCTGGGAGTGGGCTACCTTAGGAGTGGTTATTTAGTAAATTCAATTTTAGTTGGTATTAAATGGGGGTCATTTTATATGGAATTTAGACACCTATATATACTATTTTAAGTCATTAACCTCCCCAACTAACTCACTTAGAATCAAAACCCCAGATCACTCTCCACTCAAATATTTCTCTCTCTAGAAAACCTCCATTGAAAAAGAACCTACAGTTTGAAGCTAAGGTCAAGAACAAAGAATCCATTGTTGAAGGCTTGTGTAGGTATTTGATTAAAGGTATGTTTAGCTTTTAATCTATGGGTTCTTCCACCCATAGAGTTCCCTAGAATTTCCCCAAATTTGTGAAGAAGAACCCAAATCTAAGCTAGCGTTTCTTCCAATGGGTGGGTTTAGTTAGGTATGACTCCAATTGGTTGGATAATACTTATTTATGCTTGATTTTGTGTTGATTCATAATATTATGGTGAATTTATGTGAATTCCATGATTAAGCCTAGAAATCAAAGTATGTGGGTTTATGTCTTGTGAAGTGAAATTGATGATTCTTGATAGATTCTCTAGAATTGTTATCATGTATAGAACTTGTTCAAGAATATGAAATCATGAATTGAACTATATTTATGAATGTATGATTGATCATGAATTGTAGTGATTGAATTTAGGACTTTATGTGTAATTATGCTTAGAATTGCCTATAACTAAGGCTTTTGACTAATATGTCTTGTGATCTAGCCTAGTATGATGATTGTAGAGTAAAGCTTGAAAGTATGGCTTGAAGTCAAATTGTTGATCACTAGGGCTTATAGAGTAAGTCTAATATGATGAGATAGCTTGCATAAAATTGGTATACAAATAGATAGAGTTGTTGTGGAAGGCTTTTGCCTACATGACCTACCTAGAACTATATGAATGCTTGTAGGTAGAATGTGAAAGGTCTTCTCACATAGAACGGTTCTAGATTGAAAGGTTAATCACCTAAAATGAATCAAAGCATATTAGCCTAGAATAGCTTGAAGTTGTAACATATGATCCCTTCATGTATAGTTTGACTTAGTAGCATGGGTTAGAAGGTCTTAAGGTAGCTTGGGATTGAGGAACCATACTCTCCTAAGGTTAGCTTGAATTAGCATTTGTGGGATGCTCTTCATGATAACTTGAATTAGCATTTGTGGGATGCTCTTCATGGTATCTTGCATTAGTGTAGGCATGGTAGCCTAGGATTGAGGACATGTACTCTCCTAAGGGTAGCTTGAACTAGCATTGTTAGAATGCCTTCATGGTAGCATCACTTAGTTAGGACAAGACCATTTCATGGTAGCTTAGGATTGAGGATTCATACTCTCTAAAGGGTAGCTTAGTGTTAAGGATTCATACTCCCCTAAGGGTAGCATGTATCATATTGAATGTTTGCATGGTAGCTAGGTTGGAATAGTTGTATTCTTCCTTGTATAGCTTGGTTTGCATGATAGTGTGTTTAACATGGTAGCTAGGTTTAGCCTAGTAGTGCGCTATTCTTTGATAGTCTAGAATGATAAATAGCAAGCATTGAGTAAGCTAGCCTAAAGAAGTACTTAGTGTGAGTGGTAGTATGGGATGTCATTCATACATGGCACAAGTATGACTTGAAGCTACTTATGAAGTGTTCTCTTATGTGATGTATGCTTAGCTTGGATTGGTTCTATAGTTGGCTTCCATGATATGATTGACTTAAGATGATAGTTCCTTGTCTATATGAAGTGGGTCAAGAATGACACCTATGATTAGTATGCATGAATAGAGTGACTTCAAAGATATGCTTAGTGTGGATGGTATTATGGGATGACATTCATGCATTGCACAAGTGTGTTTTTGAGGTTGCTTAGGAGTATAGTACTCTTATGAAAACATAGGTCTTGACTATGAATGTGGACTATGCCCAAGAATGACTAAAAAGAGGTACTTAGCTTGGATGGTATTATGGGATGTTATTCTTGCCTTGCACAAGTATTCTTTGAGGTGGTGATGAGTCCACAAATTGGACTCATTTAGGGCTATACTTTAATAGAAATTGTGTCCTCAAATGCTTATTTAATCTCAATATCTAATGAAAACCTTTAAGTTTCATGTATTTGAAGTTTGAAGGAAAGCATGGACACTACTTCGCAAAAAGGAACGAAAAGGCTGAAAAGAACACGAAAATGAAGGCCTGAGGATCGCCCAGTTCACTTGGTGAATCGCCAAAGGGTCTCACTTCGCCTTTTCTTCTAGTGTGCTGAGCCCAGAAGGAAAGGATCAAGTCGGCGAACATCGCCGAGGAGTTCCGCAAAGAAGTACTATGTTGCCCAATGACCATAGCGCGATAATGTCGAAGGATGAGGCAAGATGGCGGTGAACTACACCAAAGGGTGAATCACCGAATTTATCGGTGATTCTGACTAATGTCACCGAGTGATCCGCCGCAGCACATATTTTTGAAACTGTAAATACTCGTTGAGAGTTATAGCTTAAAAGAGTTTTAGAATTACATTTTGAGTATCAATTTTAGAACAATATAATTTTAGTACTTTTATTTTTTTTACTCTCAAGTTTGGAGAGGGTTTTGTGGGAGACTTGTCTCAAACCACGTCTAGTAGGGTCTTGTTCATAAATGTGAAGCGCGCCACATTTATGAATAGGAGGCTATTGGATGTTTAGGAAGCTTCACTTCTTCATTACTAAGTCGTTCCATAGAGTTTGGCTCTAGTAGGTCTTCTCCTATCTCGTGCCCTATGGTTTTCAGGGTATGGCTAATACAATGGCAAATTCTAGAAGAAATGAGGAAGAAAATGTGGATCATAAGGTTCCTCCCCAAGCTCCTCCTAAGCTCCAATTGACCCTATAAGGGAGAATGTTACTCATGTGGAGTTTAGATCAGCTTTCAATATGTTGGCTCAAGCCATGATGGCGCAAGTTAATAGGGAAGTGGTTGATTCGGTAAATCCAAATATGAATTTTGCAGCTTTAAGAGTGAGGGAGTTTATTAAGATGAAACCTTCGGAGTTTTATGGATCCAAAGTGGAGGAAGATCCTCAAGAGTTTATAGATGAAGTTTATAAGGTGCTTGATATCATGAGGTTACTTTGGTAGAGAAAGCGGAGTTACCCGCTTACGAATTGAGAGGGGTAGCACAAATATGGTATGATCAATGGAAAGAGAGTAGATCGGTAGAAGCGGGTCCCATAGAGTGGGAGGTGTTTAAGGATGTATTCATTGATAGGTTATATCCCCTAGAAATGAGGGATGCTAAGATGCAAGAGTTTATTAACCCTCAACAATGTAGTATGAGTGTTCAAGAGTATTCTCTAAAGATTGCTCAACTCTCCAAGTATGCTCCAATTTTAGTCGAGGATTCAAGGGCTAGGATTAATCAGTTCATAATGGGAGTGTCCGACTTAGTAGAAAAAGAATGTCGTACGGCAATGATTGTTGGTGATATGGATATCTCACGCCTTATGGGTTTTTCCCAACAAATTGAGAAATCAAAACTCAAGGAAGAATCTAGGGAGAAAAAGAGGTCTAGAATGGATGATGATAAGTCCTTTGATGATGAGTCTGATTGACATGGTCGCTCTAGGTTTAGACAAAAGTTCCCCTGGCAAAGTCCCTCAAACACTCCTAAATTCAACCAAAAGAGGGTGTCTAACCCTAAATCTCAAGAAGATGGTAGTGAGATTCTATTGCCGGGATGTAGCAAGTGTGATAGAAGGCATGAGGGTGAATGCCTAGCGGGTTCTAATGTTTTCTTTGGCTATGGTGAGTTAGGAAACAAGATAAGGCATTGCCCTAAAGTTGCTAGAAATGAAGGAGATACTCGTCGTAGGTCCCAACCCTACCCTTCCTCGGGTCCAATTGGCTTGGGAGGGGGTGCTCCAAGGAAGAATAGATCTTAAACTCTCCAATCTAGAGATGATCAAGAGTGACCTCCTTATGTGACTACCGGTATGTGTTTTAAGCTTTATCTAGATTCCGGTGTTGCTTGTCTTTTATGACTTGATAGACTTTGATGTTGTCTTTAGTATGAATGAGCTTCTTTGTTGCCTTCATGTCATAGATGATATCTAGAAAATTTTGTATAGGCTTACTCCCAATGGGGAGATGTTGTGCCTAGATAGCAAGGTCATTGTGTGTTTATGTGTTACTATGATTTCCTTTTATGATGCATGTTCATGAAAGCTTATGGTTTAAAAGAAAAATGAGTTTGCATGATTATTTCCTAATGTTGTGGTGCATTGAGTATCAGTTGCCTATTTGACTTAATGAGATGAATATATGAGCATGCCTTAGTTTGGAGTTGAAAGATTCCTCCTTGAATAAATGATTTCTGAGAGTAAAGTGCATTTAGTCTCTATGAGTGTATGTTGAGCATGTTTTAGCTAGGAGATGGTAGTTCCTCCTTGAATATGCGTAGATATAGATTTCATGCATTTTGGGTGGTAGATGTAGTTCCTACTCTGTTGTGTTTCATTGAATATGATTAGCTTAGAATTGAAGTTTTCTTCCTTTGTTTATGTGCATTTAGATGAGCTGCATACTCATTTCCTTTAAGAAGTGTTTAGAATCGTCATTCGAGGATGAATGATCCCAAGGGGGAGATATTGTAACAGCCCGTAGTTTAGTAGACCATCTAGGGCTAAGTTGACGGCTACAAGTCAAGGCAAAGAGGGCATGAGTCAAGGCAAAGGGGTAAGGGGCAAGCCAAGAGACAAGGCTGCCCAAAGCATTCCATGGTACTACCTTGGACCACGAGAGCCTTCACAGCTCGTGGTAGCCTCCACGACTTGTGGGGCGACTCGTGGTGGTGAGGCAGTGTACCATCCAAAGCTGCCCAAAAAGGGCTCATCTTCATGAGCCACTTCAATACCAGTGGTGAGGACTGTAGCTCGTGGGAAGGCTCATGAAGAAACCTTAGTTTATGGGGGCCAAATATCCCAAGCCTTAGCCACTGCCCAAGGACCACGGCTCATGAGCCCTGTCATGGTGCCTGGCACCATGGCTACCTAGTGAGGGGTCTTTTAGTAAATTCCTTTTTAGTTAGTTTTAAGAGTGGGTCGTTTTGTATGAACTTTATACACCTATGTAAAGTATTTTAAGTCTTTAACCACCCGAATTAAGTCATTAATTCCAAAACCCCAAAAGATCCCAAAGTTCTTCATCTCAAAAATCCTCTCTCTAGAAAACTCCAACAAAAAAAAAATCTAAGCTAGGTCAAATTCCTCCATTCTTGCAAGCTTTATGATGGCTTTATAATCAAGATATGTTAGCTTATTCATCCATGGATTCTTCCATCAATGGAGCCCCCTAGATTTCCCCCAATTGCAAAGATGAAATCCCCAATTCAAGTTAAGGTTACTTCCAAAATTGTGGGTTTAGTTGAGTACGATTCTAATTGAGTGCATAGTACTTGTTTATGATTGATTTAGTATTGAATTAAGATATTATGATGATATTTTGTGTTTTCCATGGTTAACCCTAGTCTAATTGATGAAATTGGAGAATGTGGGTTTATGCCTTGTGAGGGGAAATTGAGGATTCATAGGTGATCTTCTAGAATTTATGACATGTATAGAAATTGATCAAGAATAGAAGTATGTAAACATGAATTGAAATAGATTAAAATATTATATAATGGATCTGGACTAGTAATGAATGAGATTGAGCCTTTATGTTGATCTAGACTATAATCACTTGATAATAAAGAATGTGATTAGAATGCCTTGAAATCTAGGTATGAATGATGATTATCAGAAGTAAAGCTTTGAGTGTAAGGCTTGTAGTCATGAATGTTGATCACTAAGCTTTGAGAGTAAAGCTAATATGATGAACTATGGATGCTAAGTCTTTGAGAGTAAAATATGTATGAGAATAGAAGGCTAATGAATAGAATTGTGATGAAAGATCTTCACCTACCTAATCTACCTAATGAATGTTGGAATGTATGAAGTGATAGAATCACTTGAGTCATGATGATATCCATGTCTAATGTAGAATTGTAGATATGATATTATGCATGAATATGATATGTTATGGAAGATTCTCTTACATAGAATGATTCTAGGTTGAAAGGCAATTCTCACCTAAAATGAATCTAAGTCCAAGGACTATGAAATTTAATGAGGATGTGGTGATTCCCCAACAAGACCTTTATATGATAAGAATGTAAGGTGAGTTCTCTTATTCCTAATTAGGTAAACATGAGGTGATTACCCATGTCATGATATGGGGAGTATGAGGTGATTACCCTCTATGTATGTATGACTCCCAAGGCAAGCGGTGATTATCCATTAGCCTTTATATTGATCATGGAGGCGAATACCTATATCTCATTGAAATGAATATGGGGGTAAATACCTATGATTCATTGTTATGTATGACTAGAGGTGATTCCCCTTGTCTTTATGATTCATTGTTATGTATGACTAGAGATGATTCCCCTTGTCTTTATGATTCCATGATATGCATGACTTGAGGTGATTACCCTTGTCCCTTATGATGAGCTAAACATGTATGACTTGAGGTGAGTCCTATTGTCCTTTATGATGAGCTAAGTATGAGATGAAAGAGATGATTAATACGCATGAAAGCCTAAAGTGGTACTAGTATGGGTAGGATTATGGGGTTTTATCCATGCATTGCACAAGTATGACTTGAATATAATTATGAAGTGCTCTCTTATATGTTGTATGCTTAGTTTGGATTGTTGCCATGGTTGTTTTGCATGCTATTACTGACTAAACGTGAGAGATTCCCTTGTCTATGAGAAGAGAGCTAAAGGATAATATCAAATATCATAAAGAGGTATGATGGCCTAAAAGTGATACTTAGCCTAGATGGGATTATGGGGTCTCATCTATGCATTGCACAAATATAACTTTAAAGTTACTTACGAAGTTTCTCCTATGTTAAGAGGAATTGAGTATGGGCCATGCTTATGAATATGTGGTATTTCCTATGTTGTTGGATTATGCCTTATGTTGACTTATGCTCATGTTATGCCTATGTTATAGATTATGCTTATGATTATGTTATTGTCTCTTATGCTTATGACTTATGTCTTATATTGGCTAACACTTTTGTATGATCTTATGATGTTATGCTAGCTATCATATTTAGTACATTTTGTACTAACGCATACTTTGCCTACATTCTTATCAAATGTAGGGTTCGGTGATTTGAGTTCCATCCTTGAGGATAGGTTTCTAAGAGTGGAAGGAGTTGAAGAGGTGGTGAGTCCTCATAGCTTCTAGGATAAAGTCACCACTACCTTTATGTCTTTTCTTTATATTTTAGACTATTGTATGGGCTGTGTCCCAAACATTTTATTTAAAGTTGAGTTTAGATGGTTTGAGACAAAGTGTAGTAAGACTTCCGCTTGCTTTTATCAAATACTGCAATTGTATGGATAAAGTTTTTTTTAAAAAAATTATGTACTTTTCTATTATTTTATGTTATGATATGCTAAGGGCTTGTACGAGACCCCTTTGAGGTCCACTACGCCATGTTACATCTAGGGTGTACCCCTGGGTCATGACATTATCGAAAGAAGGGGATTCTACTTGCCAAGGTAGAACCCATACACATCATCTTTTGCTAACGTGGATCCACTAGCTAGGTCATTTAAGACAATCCTACGGGGGCATGTAGTTAGGGATTAGAGGTTGCTTCTATCCTTTTTGTGCCTCCACCTCAAAGCCTTCTCGGTGCTATGTCTAAATCCCAACGGAATAGATAAATGTTAAATATTCTTTACAACATAGGAAAGGAAATAATCAATACAAATCCCCATTTTAAAGAAAAAAACATAGAATATCTCTTTAAATTAGAATTCATGCATAGGCGAGAAACACTTTCACCAATGTGAATCCATATGTGAGAAATACCTTTCACAATCATTATCATATTCATATGTGAGAAAACCTTTCACAATAACATTGATACATGGGTCCATATAATTTCAGCTAAATATCATGTATTAACATTAAATCATGCATTAGAAGACTTAATTAGAAATTAAAATCATATTTTGATGAAACCCACGTAGAATATGGAAGAACCCTAATTTGATCAATTGAAAACCTTGGGGACCTCATGAAGGAATGGACTGCATGAGTGAATACCCACATATATTTCTACTCAAAGCCCAAGATGGATGGAAAATTGTGGAACTTGAGTGAACCCTAGCTTCTTCTTCTTCTTCTTCCTTAGGTTGGGAGGGAATTTGGGAGAATGAATTTCGTTTGATGTTGGGCAATTAGGAGAATGGATTTAAAGTGGGTAGTTTTAGTACTTAAAACCTTTATATAAGTCTTAGGATAGAAGAAAATATGACATAGTATAGTCTTAAAACAATTAGAAAAAGACCCAAAAGCCCCTAAAAATTAGCTGTCGGAACTTCTTACGGTATGGACCTACGGTATGTAGTTGTTCACCGTTGAAAAGTTCAAAGGCCTTAACTTTAGACAAATTTTCAAGAAAACTATGAGCCACAAACTCTAACCGTAGAACTCGACTTTGACCTCAAAATTTCACTAAGCGTGGGGCCTACTTACGACATTCATCTACAACTCGTAGATCATTTGACGGGCCATCGTGGGGAATTGTAGAAAGAGGTACTGGGACAAGATTTTCAAAATTATTTAACCCACTTTCTACAGTTGCCTTCTACGGTCTGAAGAAGCTTCTACGGCTCGTAGAATGGGCACTTAGAACACAACAGTAGCCCAAAAATATTCCCTTTTGCTTTTCCAAAATCTGAGTTGTTGTAATATCTTCCCCTTGGGAACATTCTTCCTCGAATGGGACTCAAGGAAACATAAAGAGGGTAGGGGAAGAGATCTAACAACCCAACATTATTGCAATCATATTAATGCACATTATCAAAGAGGAAATTGACTGCAAGCTAAAACATACTCAAACATCATTTCATAAAACAACATATGTGCATATAGAAACATGGGAATGATTAAGACACATGAATCCACAAGAATGAACCATGATAAATTAAATATCTCAAGCTAGAGTAGGATCGGAGGAGAAGAGATGAGAATATTGAGACATCATATCGGCCTCTGCCTCCCAAGAAGCACCCTCAACCATTTGATTCCTCCACAACACTTTATGGATGCAACTTCTTTGTTCCTCAACTTTCTAGCTTATCGGTCAAAAATTTCAATTGAAACTTCTTCATAAGAAAGGCTATCCTTTATATCGATACTCCCCAATGGTACAATATATGTCGGATCACCAACACATTTCTTAAACAAAGAGACATGGAAAACTATGTGCACCGATGCCAAATCATTAGGCCAATCGAGTTCATAAGCAACTTTAGCAATACGCCTCAAAACTTATTAGGGACCAACATAACGGGGAAGAAACTTCCCTTTCGTACCAAACCTCATTACACCCTTTATAGATGAAATTTTCAAGCAAACCTAATCATCAACATCAAACTCAAGATCTCTTCTTCTAACATCGGCAAAGGACTTTTGTCGACTTTGAGCCATTTTCAACCTTTCTCTAAAAGTAGAACCTTTTACATATCCTTATGAACCAACTCTAGACCTATCAAAGCAACCTCGATCTACACTTCCTACCATAAATAGTCTCAAATGGATCCATACCGATACTCGAGTAATAGCATTATTATAGGAAAATACAATCAAAGGCAAATGTCATCCCAATTACCCTTGACGTCAGTCAAACAAGCTCTCAACATATCTTCCAAAGATTGGATAGTATGCTCCACTTGCCCATCGATTTGAGGATGAAAGGCCATTCTAATCATAACTCGGGTACCAAGTCCTTTTTGGAAAGACTTCTGAAATTGGGAAGTGAATTGGGTACCACCATCGAAGATAACGGATAGGGGCACCCCATGCAAACTAACAATTTCCCTTAAATACAACTTAGAATAATCTTCCACCAAATAAGAAACATTGATGAGAATGAAATAAGCCGACTTTGCATACGATCCACAATAATCCAAATCTAAACATGTTGACACCGGGTTGAATACCCACATACCTTTCTACTCAAAGCCCAAGATGAATGGTGAATTGATGGACTTGAATAAACCCTAGCTTATTATTTTTCTTCCTTAGGTTGGGAGGGAATTTGGAAAAATGAATTTGGTTGGATTTTGTGGAATTAGGAGAATGGGTTTAAAGTGGGTAGTTTAAGGAATTGAAAGCTTTATATAAACCTTAGGGTAGAATTATAAAAGACATAGTATAGGCATAAAACAATTAGGAAAAGACCCAGAAGCCCCTAAAATTAGCTGCCAAAACATCCTACTGTTTGGACCTACGGTACGTAAGGCTTCTCTACGGACCATCCAATTCAACCGTAGAAAAGTTCAGAAGCCTTAAATTTTGACCAATTTACTGAGACTTGTCTGCGACCCGTAGGACTTCCTACGGCCTGTAGAACCTAACCATAGAATTCAATTTTGACCACAAAATTTCACTAAGTCTGGACCTACCTCTGAGATTCATCTACGACTAGTAGATCATTTGACAGGTCGTCCTAGTGAATCGTAGAAAGAGGTACCGGACTAGATTTTAAAAATTATTTAAACCACTTTCTATGGATGCGTTCTATGGTCTGTTGAAACTTCTACGGCCCCCAGAATAGATCCATAAAACACAACAGTAGCCCAAAGATGTTCCCTTTTCCTTTTCCCAAATCTAAGGTGTTACAGTCGCGCTAGCTGCTCAACTATTGGCAGCCAGTGTTGGAGCACTGGTGGCGTGCTACACCAATAAAGCCTTGATGATTTTCCAGGATTCCGAATCCAATAAGGAAAATGGATTATTTTCCCAAACCCAATAAATAGAACCATAGGCTTGTTTTATTGGTTTACATATTCTTTTTAAAGGGAAAGAGAAAAGAATTAAAGTTCATCTTAGGTTTCTCTTCTTCTAATTTTTCTTAGTGACTGAATTGCATGAAAACAATTATCTTTGGGTTTTTGATTAGCATGAGTAGCTAAGAACCCTTGTTTTAGGGCTGTAACTATGAATAATTTTTTAACATTTATTTTATAGATGAATTTTTTTATCATTATAAATTATATTTGTTGTCTAATATTACTATTTTAATGTTTGATAACACTTTGAATAAATTTATTGTCTATGTTCGTAATTGGGAGAGGAATAGAGGTATAGAACATGGGATACACAAAGCATGATGTTTTCTTGCATATCACTTGAATGAAATTTTGTCAAGGATAGGAATATACCAAGTTTCCGTTCTTGGTTACACAACAAGACAATAGCTTAAGTGCTCTGTAGTTAATTCAATACATCTTCACTCAATGATGTAGTTACACTATAACTAGTGTAGGTGATTAGAGGTCGGAAGACTATGATCATAATATTAAGTTTATAAATTAGTAATTGGATGACCATCTAAAATCCATGAAAGAGATGTGAAGTATAAATTCTTGGTACAATGCAATCCTGGAATTGCCTAAATTATTTTTAACAACCAATTTGAACTTGAATCTTCTTTGTTATTTTAATTCTTAATTTCTTACAATTGTTGTTTATAAACAAAAATCAAACTCTTGAGTTAAACTTGCATTTGATTGGGGTATTAGTGAAAGTTGTATAAATATTGATCAAAAGTCCTTTGAGTTCGGCAATCCTCTCCTTTTAGAGCCACTATATTACTTGTGTGACCACATACACTTGTGTGTGCATTTGAGAGCAACAAGTTTTTTGTGCTATTCCTGGGGACTTTAGAATTCGTGTTTATTTATTTATTCTAAACCTATATATCAGTGTTCAAGTGTTGATAACTTCATGTTAGTTGTTCTTCTTTGCAGGAAACTAAGATAGTCAGAAAGTTACACTAGATAGGAATGGAGAACTCCTGGAGCCGTTACCAGAGCTTGAATGATACTTACATTACCCAAGAAGGAAAGTGGCTCTACAGTACCCTATTCCCCGAGTAGAACTGACTAAACCAAAGCAGTGATGGAAGCTAGACTAGTGTGTTATGTGGCAATCCCACTTAAAACCAATGTTAATTCAACATTCAAAAACCACTAGATGGGGGTACATTCAAGCTCAAATAGAACATGGTGCAACAGATTCACACTATTGGGCAATTCACTGGTCACCCTCATGAAGACCCACAAGTGCACATTCAAAATTTCTTGGAAATCAGTGACACTTACATTTTCACTAGGGAATTTTTTGACTATGTGAGATTTTCTCTATTTCCATTTTCACTCTTGGGGGGAATAAGGCGATGGTTGTGGTCAAAGCCATCTCACTCTATTACAACTCTGGATGATCTTGCTTGCAAATTCTTGATCATATTCTTTCCTTATGGTAAAATCACAAAATTGAGAAGTAAAATCTAGAGCTTCAAGTAGAGAGGGGGAGAGAATATATATCAAGCATGGGAAAAATCTATATCCTTGTTGATTAGTTCCCCACATCATCATCAAGCCAATGAGGTGCTAGTACACACTTTCATTGAGGGCCTCAAATCAAATTCAAAAGTTCTTCCCAACTCTATAGCAGGTTGATAGGCCTTCAAAAAGACGTATGATGAGTTGTTTGCACTATTGAATAATATTTCAGAAGGAAACCCAGAATGGAATGGAGGCAGTGCAAGACCCATGATACAAAAGACTGCCAAAATATTGGAGGTTAATGTGGTACCTGTTTTAACTACACAAATTTCCTCATGTAAAACATGATGAACACATATTTTAGCATAATTCCACTAGGGAAACAATAGGCTCTAGTAAATGTAGTACATATACCTTAAGGGTAGTGTGGAGTATGTGGTAGTAGTGAACATGTTACTAGGTGTTGTGGGTCAAATCCAAATTGAGTGAAATATATAGGAAATTTACAAAGAGGTAGAGGAGCACAAAAATATGATAACACGTGCAATCCAAGTTGGAGGAACCATTCAAACTACTTGTGGGGTAGAAATCATACTTAGAATCACAATCATTACTTTCCTCAAGGCAATGGGCAGAAGTATCAACAACCAAATCAAGGTAATAGTAAAAATTCCCCTTAATGGAATAAGAGGGCTGATGAAATTTTAAAGAACATCATGGCAGAATAGGCTTAAGTGAATGTGAATATGGATTAAATTGTAGCAGACTTAAGAAACAACTAGTTTGTTACTCAGAACTTGGAGAAGTAGTTTGGACAGTTTTCTAGTGCACAAATCTCATGTCCGCATGGAGTCCTTTCGGGTAAACACTAATCTAAACCCAATGCAGGTCAATGATTTGGGAACAAGAAGTCAACTGCAGATAAAAGAGTTGGCTGCGAAAAAGGAAGTTCCAAAGGCGGTAATAGAAGGGCATACAAGTGTAGTGGTTAAGCAAAAGTCTCATGAAGATAGTGCACCGAACAAAGTGAAACCACCTCCTCCATTCACATAAAAGTTCAAGAAGAAAAAATGAGGATGAATGTTTAGGTAAGTTTCTCGCTTTACTTAAGCAAGTTCACATTAATGTGCCCCTTTTGGATGTGTTGGATGGAATTCCAATATATGCCAAGTATGTGAAGGAAATCATGGCGAACAAGAGAAGGTTGATAGAGCATTCTAGCACAAACAAAAGAGTGCAACTCTAGAATCCAAAATTGACTGCCCACTAAATAGTTTCGTTGTGCAGATTACAATAGAGAAAACATCTATACCTTGAGGGTTTTGTGATCTTGGTGCTAGCATTAATCATATGTTTGCATCAATTGTACATAAAGTTTGTCTTGGATAGTTGTAAACCAACCACCATTATCTTGCAGTATGCAGACAGATCCATTGTTAGGCCAGAAGGGGTGACTTGTAGAAGATATGTTGGTACAAGTGATCATTCCTGTGGACTTTTTGGTATGAAATTTTGAGACTAATCTTGAAATACCATCATCTTGGGGCAACCTTTCTTTGCTACAGTGCGCACATTTATAGATGTAGCCTATGGATAGTTGACATTGAGAGTACATGATAAAGAGAAAGTATTTGATGTGTATCAAGCCTAAAATCTCCCAACATTATATGAGGAATTTTCAGCAATTACCGTGATAGATATTACTACAAAACCTCACAAATTTTTGGTGATCCGGAAGCACAAGAGTAAGTGCAGATTCTAGATGTGGCTAGTGAGGGTATCCAGATATGCTATGAAGAACCATGGAAGCTAGTTTTTTAATCCTCCACCCAAGCCTTCAGTTGAGGAAGCCCCTAAGATGGAGTTACAAATTCTTCCCTCACCTAAGGTATGCATTTTTGGGTAACAATGAAACTCTACATGTGATCCTTTCTCCAACATTATTTAATGAGCAGGTTGATGAGCCTTGGCAATACCTTAAAGAAGGAAAAAGGCCATTAGGTGGCAAATGTATGACATGCATAGGATTGACCCGATGTTGTTTATGCACAAAATCTATATGGAGGAGGACCACAATCCAAGTGGACAACATCATCAACAATTAAACCTCATGATGAAAAATATGGTGAGAAAAGAGGTGATCAAGTGGCTTGATGCTGGAATTATGTATCCTATTTCAGACAGTAAGTGGGTTAGTCTAGTTAAGTGTGTGCCAAAAAAGTGAGAAATGACTATGATAACAAATGACAAGAATGAATTGATCCCAACAAGAGCTGTCATTGGGTGGCGGATTTGCATGGATTGCCATAAGTTGAATGAGGCCACTAGAAAAGACCATTGCCCCATCCCCTTCACTCATCAGATGCTAGACAGGTTAGCTGGGTAGGAGTACCATTGCTTCTAAGATGGGTATTCTGGGTACTATGAGATTGTGATTGATCCAAAGGATCAGGAAAAGACCACGTTCATTTGTCCTTATGGAACATACATTTTCAAGCGTGGACTTTTGGGCTTTGCAATGCACCAACCACATTTTAGATATGAATGATGTCTATATTTCATGACATGATGGAGGAATTTGTGCAAGTATTCATGGATGATTTCTTAGTCTTTGGCAAGTCTTTTGTGGTATGTCTGAATAATATTGATGATAGGGTTCTTGCCTGATGTGATCTAGTGCTAAACTGAAAAACGGTCACTTCTTGGTTTGAAAAGGCATAATTATGGGTCACAAGGTTTCAAAGCATGGGTTATAGGCTTATAGAGCCAAAGTTGTGGTCATATAGAAATTTCCACCTTCGGTTTAGGTGAAAGGGGCTTTAAGTTTATTTAGTCATGCTGATTTCTATAAGAGGTTCATCAAGGACATCTCCAAGACTGCTAGACCTATACATACTCTTTAGGAGAAGGAGGTGAAGTTTGAATTTGATGAAATTTGTGTCAAGATATTTGAAGTGTTGTGTGGAATTTTGCGAAAAAGCTTCAGCTTCTCTACCATTCTGATGACTATTATGTGTTTCGATTTAAATCTCTTGCAAATAAAGAGGATGTATTAAATGCAAGACCATATACATACCATTACATGCCATTTGTTCTGAAGAATTGGGAAATGGAGTTTGTATTTGATAATGAATGTATGACTACGATTCCGCTTTGATATATCCCAACCCCCGTTGGATGAGATTACAATTGACACCTTGTATGGCACTATTCAACAAGCTATTGAGTATGATTGGAAACCTAAATTTTGTACGGAATGCATAAAATTTGGGCATGCTAATGATGAATGCTGGATGAAAGAACATCAAAATCAGCAGGATGAGTAATTTAAACAATCACCAAAGAAAAGGAATAGAGCCAGAAGGAAGAGGCTCATTCAATAGTGGCAGGCCAAACCTGAAGTGGAGGAGCAACCTGAGAAGTTGGAGATTGATCCTATAACTGTAAGAAAGGATACAAAGCAAGAGGGGGAGACTATGAGAAAGGAACAACATGTGCAAGCGATAGTGATGAGTGGATCCAATAGGTTTGATCTATTAGCTAAACCTTTATGCTGGAAGTTTAAGGGACCATGTGTACTCTTCCTTTGACCCTCTATGATTATTTGTTCCTAGAAATATAAGAGGGATAAACAATCCCTATAAACAGAAAGAGTTGATGCTCTTTCTGAAAAAGAGTAAAATAGAGCTATTTGGGTGTTTGGAGACTAGAGTAAGGGAGAGAAAAGCTAAACCAATCTTAATGAAATTCGCTAAAGAATGTGTTTATTGTTGTAATTACCCCCGTGGTGAAAATGGAAGAATTTGGCTATTATGGAGGAAACATGTTAATGTCCAAATCCTACAGATTCATGAACAGTTTATACACTGCCAGCTGGAGAGTCCAATAAGTAACTTCTCAGCTGATGTCACTATTGTGTATGTAAGAAATGAGCTAAGAAAAAGGGAGATTCGGTGGCAAACATTACAGAATATGAGTGCATTTGTACATAGCCCATGGATTCTAAGTGGTGATTTTAATTATGTATTGTCTGTTAATGAGAGAATTGGGCAACCAGTAATAGATGTAGAAATGCAATGGCTAAGGGAAATGCTAAATTAGGTACAACTGACTCCCCTCAAAGCACAGGGATGTTATTTCACTTGGAGCAACAAACAACAAGGTACTAATAGAATTTATAGCAAGATAGACTAGGTATTCGGGAACTTAATATGCTTGTAACAGTATGGGCATATTGAAGCAGACTACATGCAACCAGGGGTGTCTGATCATTCTCCTGCCCTAGTTAACTGTCAACAAAGAATCAATTTTCATCCTAAAACTTTCCGACTCTATACTACAGTCATGGAGCAGTAGGGATTCAAAGATATTGTCCCGAAAGTATGGAGAAGAGCAATGAAGGGTGATGCTATGACTATTATATGGGCAAGATTGAAAAAACTCAAGGTGGAAATTAAGGACCTACACAAGGTTATGGCTTCATATACTACAAAGCTAAGCATAGGTTGGAAGACATACAAGCTGATATGTCTCAGGATTTGTTCAATCAAGATTTATTCGATCAGGAGAAGGTTACTATGTTGGAGATACAAAAATGGAGTATGGTTGAGGAGAAGGTGCTCAGACAAAAATCTAGAGCTTGCTGGATAGATTGTGGTGATTCAAACTCAAAATACTTTCATGCATAATTGAAGATTAGACAAATCATAATAGTATCTCCTCCACATATACTGAGAATGGTATAAAATTGACAAAATCGTAGGATGTTGAGGATTAATTCATATTATTTTTTACCAATCTTATGGGGACTAGTAATGAGAAGGTAAAGTGCCCAATTGTTGTAGTTACTAAGAGGGGGACCATGTCAAACTAGAGAGCAATAATTGGATCCGATCCAAGGGGTGAATAGAGAGGAATTTGTTGTAGCTATTAAAGACACACTTAAAGACAAAAGCCTTGGAACTGATGGTTATCCTATTGAGTTTTTTTTTACTACACATTGGGATCGTGTGAGGGATGAGGTATATGCAGCTGTGCAACAATTCTTTAGAACTGGTAAGATGATGAGAACATGGAATTGTACTGCCATCACTCTAGTGCCTAAGGTTCCTTCCCCCTCACATGTGAAGGATTTTAGGCCTATAACATGTTGTACTACTCTATATATAATTTTTTCCAAGATATCACAAGAAGAATTAAGAGGGTCATTAACAACATCATTGGAAGTTCATAGTGAACTTTTATTGAGGGGAGATGCATTACTGATAATATTCTCCTTAGTCGTGAACTCTTCAAAGGGTATACAAGAAAATGGATATCTCCTAGATGTGTATTAAAAGTGGACCTTAGGAAAGCATATGATTCACTTGAGTGGCATTTTTTGAAAACTATGATGATAGACATAGGGTTTCCTCATAAATTCACTACATGGGTGATGGAATGTGTCTCTATAGTGTCTTACTCTCTTATTATGAATGGGGGACTTACCAATACTTTCCAACCTAAGAGGGGGTTGAGACAAAGGGACCCTATGTTCCCTTACCTATTTTTGATTGCTGTGGTGTATTTAAATAGAGAGATGACACAACTAGCTACAAACAAGATGTTCAATGTCCAATTACGCCTCCCTATTTTGGGGGGTGACACATTGCTATCATACTTGGTACATTCCTTGTACTAACGTATACTCTTACCTACATTTTTTCACTAATGTAGGATCTGGCTCTCCTACCTCCCATACTCGTGGCTAGTGATCCCTTTTAGACAGTGAAGATTGGTGAGTCCTCATGTTCCGAGGATAGAGACTCTTTTATCACTTTCATGTCTTTTATTTTCAGATGTTGTATGTGTTGTATAAGTTACGTCTCAGTCACTTGTTTGATGTAATAGATGGCTTTGAGACTTATGTTTAGACTTCCGCTTCATTTTATCAAACTATTTTATTTGAAATACTACTTTTAAACTCTCTTGTTTCTATTATCTTTTATGATGTATGCTAAGTGGCTTGTGTAAGGCCTCTCGAGGTCTTATACATTATGTCACATCTAGGGTGTACTTTGGGTGGTCAAAAACTTGGTATTCATAGCACAAGGTTTAGAAAGGTCCTCGGATGATTGTCTCATAAGCCACGTTAGTAGAGTATTGTTCCTGAGAGTGAAGTGTACCATATTTATGAATGAGAGGCTATAAGATGTTTAAGAAACTTCACTTCTTTCATTACTTAAAGTCGTGTGATAGAGTTTAACTTTATATGTCTCTCATAATCCATATTCGATGATTTTCAGGATATGGAAACTCGAAAGGAATATGCTAGAAGGAATGCGGGAGAGAATATGGAATGCGAAGCTCCTCAAGAAGCTCTTCAAGTTCCGATCGACCCTTTGGCCGAGTAAGTGACTAATTTAGAGTTTAGGGCTATTTTGGAAGTGTTTACTCAAGCCAATAGAGAGGTTGTGGTCCCCGTGAACCCAAATGTGGGTACATTGACAACTAAAGTGAGAGACTTCACTAGAATGATCCCTTCGGAGTTTCATGGTTCCAAGGTTGAGGAAGATCCTCAAGAGTTCATTGATGAGGTGTATAACGTGTTGATGATCAAGGGAGTGATGCCAGTGGAAAAGGCGGGGTTAGAAGCTTACCAACTTAAGGGTGTTTCTCAAGTGTGGTTCATCAACCTTCATCAAGGAAACATGAGTCTGAAGGAGTATGATTTGAAGTTCACACAATTGTCCCGATATGCTCTCACTATGGTTTCTTATACTAAGTCAAGGATGAGTAAGTTTGTTTTGGGAGTGTCCGAAATAGTGGTGAACGAATACCATACCGCCATGCTCATAAATATTATGGACATTTCTTTCCTAATGATTCATGCTCAACAAATCGAAGAGGAGAAACTTAAGTAAAGGTCTAGGGAGGCAAAGAGGGCCAATACCGGTGATGGTGACTTTTCACATTCGAGGTCCAGTGGACATGGTCGTTCCAAGTTTCGACAAAGGTTTTCCGGTCAAGGTTGCTCCAATGATCCGGCTCCTAAATTAAACAAAGATAGGGTGTCTAACCCTAAACCTCAAGGAGTAAATGTTGGTGGACCTTCGTTGTCTACTTGTCCTTGGTGTGGAAGAATGCATGAGAGTAAATGCCTTGCCGGTTCTAATACATGTTTTAGTTGTGGCAAGACAGACCATAAGATAAGCGATTGTCCTGTACTTGCTAAGAATGAAATATATAATTTTCGACGAGCTTAACCTTACCCTTCGTCAGGTTATAGTGAGAGTCAGAAGCAAAATAGATTCTATGCACTCTAGACTCGTTACGAGCAAAAGGGTTCTCCCGATGTGATTACCAATATGTTAGAGTGTTCCATCTTGAGGTTAATTCTTTGCTTGATCCTTGTGCTACCTTGTCTTTTGTTACATCTTATGTGGCTATGAGGTTTGATATTCTTCTGGATGTATTGTTAGAGCCTTTTTCTATCTTTACTCTTATTGGTGAATCCATTGTAGCTAAGAGAGTCTATAGAGATTTACTGGTCTCTTTATCCCATAGATTCACTCATGTTGATCTTGTAGAGCTTGATATTTTTGATTTTGACGTTATTCTTGGTATGGATTGGTTGCATTTATATTATGCTTCTATTGATTGTAGAACCTGAGTAGTTAAGTTTTAGTTTTCAAATGAACCCATCCTAGAGTGGAAAGGGGGGAACTCTATGCCTAAGAGTTAGTTTGTCTCTTGTCTTAAAGCTAGGAAAATGATTTCTAAGGGTTGCATATATCACCTTATTCAAGTTAGCGATACTCATTTGGAAACCCCCATCTTTGAGTCGGTCTCTATTGTTAATGAGTTTTCAGAAGTGTTTCCTGATTATTTACATGGTGTTCCTCCCAAAAGGGAAATAGATTTCGGCATTGACTTTCTCCCTAATATGCAGCCTATATTTATTCCTCCTTATCACATGGCCCCAGCAGAACTGAAGGAGTTAAAGGAGAAATTGAAAGATTTGTTGTATAAGGGTTTCATACGACCGAGTATCTCTCCATACGGTGCTCCAATTTTTTTTGTTCGAAACAAAGATGGTCCACTACGTATATGTATTGACTATCAATAATTGAACAAGGTTACCATTTAGAATAAATATCCTCTTCCAAGGATAGATATTTTGTTTGATCATCTAAAAGGAGCAAGTTACTTCTCTAAGATCGACATATGGTCGGGTTACCACCAATTGAGGGTGAAAGAAGATGACATCTTGAAGACAATTTTCGAACTCGCTATGGTCATTATGAGTTTTTGTTAATGTCCTTTGTCTTGACTAATGATCCGACCACATTTATGGATTTGATGAATAGGGTGTTTAAACAATACCTTAATATGTTTGTGATTTTGTTTATCGATGATACCTTGATTTACTCAAGGAGCAAGGATGAGCATACCGATCATTTGAGGATTGTGTTTCAAGTTCTCAAGGACCAACAACTTTTTGCAAAGTTTAGCAAATGTGAGTTTTGGTTAAGATCTATGGCTTTTCTTGGTCACATTGTTTCCGGTAAGGGCATTAAGGTGGATCTTAAGAAGACGGATGAGGTTCAGAGTTGGCCTAGACCACTATCCCCTTCAGATATTTGAAGTTTCTTGGGTTTGACTGGTTATTATATAAGGTTTGTTAAAGCGTTTTCTTCGATTGCCTCTCCACTAACGGCATTGACCCAAAAAGGTTAAGCTCGTATGGTCTGAAGTGTGCAAAAAGAGTTTTCAAGAATTGAAAGATAGGCTTACTTCTACTCCATTGTTGACTTCACTAGAAGGATCCGATGGATTTGTGGTTTATTGTGATGCCTCAAGAGTTTCTCTAGGGTGTGTTCTTATGGAAAATGGGAAAGTTATTGCTTATACTTCACAAAAACTTAAGATTCACGAGAAAAACTACCCTACCCATGATTTAGAACTAGCGGTGGTTGTTTTTTACTTACAGATTTGGAGGCATTACTTATATGGTGTTCATGATAATGTCTTAACCAACCACAAACGTTTGAAATATGTATTTAAACAGAAAGTTATAAAACTTCACCAAAGAAGGTGGCTTGAGTTACTAAAGGAGTATGACAGGAGTGTCTTCTATCACCCCTGGCAAAGAGAATGTATTGGCGGATGCTCTTAGTCGGTTATTCATGGGTAGTGTTGCTCATGTTGAGGATGATAAGAAAGAGTGGGTTCGGGATGTTCATTGATTGGCCCAATTGGGTATTTGGTTTATTGACTCCACCAAAGGCGGTGCTATGATACCTACTGGTTCAGAATCGTCCTTTGTGTCAAATGTGAAGGCCAAGCAAGGTCTTGATCTGAATTTTGTTGAAATGAAGGAAGCAGTGCTTAAGAAATCCGTTTAGGATTTCTCCCAAAAGGGAGATGGTGTACTTCGGTATCAAGGTCGTTTTTGTGTTCCCAATGTTGATGACTTGAGAGAGCAAATCTTATCAAAAGTCCATAGCTCTCGATATTCCATTTAGCTGGGAGCCACCAAGATGTACCGTGACTTGCGGGAGGTCTACTGGTGGAATAGAATGAAGAAGGATATTATAGAATTTGTGGCAAAGTGTCCTAATTGTCAACAAGTTAAAGTTGAGCATCAAAATTCGGAAGGTTTGTCCCAAGATAATGTATTTCTACTTGGAAGTGAGAAGATTTGAATATGGACTTAATGTTGGTTTGCCCCGCACTCAGAGGCAACATGACTCGATTTGGGTTATTGTAGATCATACGATGAAATCGTCTCATTTAATTCTAGTCAAGGTTTCTTATTAGCGGAGGACTATGCTAAGTTATACTTGAGAGAAATGGTTAAGTTGCATGGAGTGCCCTTATCCATTATCTCCGATCGTGGTACCCAATTTACCTCTCAATTTTGGAAATCTTTTTAAAAGGGTCTTGCTACTCGTGTTAAGCTTAGTACGGATATTCATCCGAAAACTAATCGACAAGTGGGGAGTACTATCCAAACTTTGGAAGATATGTTAAGAGCTTGTGTGATTGACTTTAAGGTGATTGGGATGATTCTTTGCCTTTGATTGAGTTTGCTTACAATAATAGCTATCATTGCAGCATTGATATGGTTCCATTTGAGGCTCTTTATGTTATAAGGTATAGCTTTCCTATAGGTTAGTTTGAAGTTGGTGAAGGTTCTTTGATAGGTCCCGAGTTGGTACTTGAGGCTATGGACAAAGTTCGATTTATAAGAGAAAGGCTGAAAACAACTCAAAGTTGACAAAAGTCCTATGCCGATATCAGAAGGAAAGATCTTGAGTTTGACGTTCATGATTGGGTCTACTTTAAAATTTAACTCATGAAGGCTGTGATGAGGTTTGGGATGAAAGGGAAGATTGGACTTGCCTTATGATTTGGCATCGCTGGATTTGATTTTCCATGTCTCCTTGTTGAAGAAATGTGTTGGAGATCCAACGTCCATAGTTTCCTTAGAAGGTTAGGGAGATAAGAAGAATATTTCTTATGAAGAAGTTGTGGCTGAGATTTTGGATCGGCAAGTTAAGAAGTTGAGAAATAAGGAAATTGCTTCTATGAAGGTTCTATTGAGGAATCAGTTAGTCGAAGGTGCAACTTGGGAGGGCGAGGCCGATATGAAGTCCCGTTATCCTCATCTCTTTCCCGCCGACTCCACTCTAGCTTGAGGTATTTATTTCCTCAAGGTCCATCCTTATGACTTTAGTCATTTCTCATAATTCCTTATGCATGCATGCTCATGAAACTTGAATTTTCAGAAAATGAATTAAATTGATTGATTTCTCCATGTTTATGTGCATTTGAGTATGAGTTATATATAGACCTTATGAAATGATGTTCTGAATATGTTTTAGCTTAGAGTTGATTTTCCTCCTCTGATATGTGCATTTATGTGATTGTATTCATGTTGGGATATTAAATCTTCTTCCTACCCTTCTTCTGCTATCTTGAGTTCCATTTGAGGATGTTCTCGAGGGGAGGGGGGGATATAGTAACAGCTCGGGGGATAATGAAATTTTGAAAACAAGTCCCAATACCCTTTTTACAGTTCAACAAGACGGTTCGTCGTTCCTCTTATAAGTCATAGGTAGGTCTTATAGGTCACCCCTGGCTTAGTGAAATTTTAGAGCCCAAAGTTGGGTTCTACAGATGACATGTATGGACAGTAGGAAGAACTACAAACCGTACATGCAATCCGTCAAAATTGGGTCAATTTTAAGGTCCTAGTAACCCATCAATAATTGACTAGTACGGTCTGTCTGAGGACCTATGGACCATAGGTCTAACCGTCAATGGGCTCCGACAGTTATTTTAAGAGGGACCTTTGGGTCTTTTTCTAATTATTCTAGCTCAATACTATGTCGTCTTACCTTCTATCCTAGACCCTATATAAAGGTTTTTTCCCCAAAATTACCCAATTGAACTCATTCTCCTAAATTCTCAAAGTTGATAAAAGTTCTTCCCAAATATTTCTCTCTCTAATGCTTGAAGAAGAAGTCTAGGGTTTCAAGATCAAGTCTCCAAATTCACCATTGATTGTGGACTTTTTACATCAAGGTATGATAGTATTCACCTATTAAGTCCTTTCCTCCATAGGGTTCCTAAATTCTCCAATTTTACAAGTTAGAACCTCCAATTGAAGTTAGGGTTTTACTCAATCTCATGGGTTCTTTTCAATTATGATCCAATTGATTGTTTTATGACTTCCTATGCATGAATTGAGATAATTGCATTTTTTTTAAGTTGAATTCACTTGAACCCATGCATGATCCATGATTTCTAGATTTTATCATATTATGAAGCTTTTGAATTATGAAAGATGAATTTATGAAGATATGCATGTTTCTTTATGAAATTGATAAAAATGATTTAAGGTTGCTTTGAGAGTAAAGCATTAATGTGTTGTCATTATTGTGAAAGGATTTCTCACATACTACTCAAAACATGATTGTCAAAGGATTTTCTCACATAAAGGATTCATAAGGTTAAAAGGTTTTCTCACCTAAAATGAATCGATATTAAAGAGCTATTCCAATGAATTCTAGCTTGGATTGGCTACTTGATGAGCCCTTCTATGGATAATGAGATAAGTTAAGATAAATTATTATTCCGTGGGATTTATGTGTAGCACCAAGTGAGAAAGTGGTTATTACCCACATCCCATAACTATGTGCCACCATAGGTTGTCTTCGATAGACATTAGCTAGTGGATCCACCTAAGCTAGAAGTTCATGTTTCTTACCTTGACAAGTAAGGGCATCTCTTTTTGGTGTGGGATAGACACCGGATTCCAAGTTATATCTCACATGGTCTATGTCGGTTAAAGGTTACTCTCCCACAATAATGAACTAAGGTTACTTTCTAAAAGTATCTCAAGTGTGTTTTAAAGATGTTTAGCTTGCATTGTCCATGGTTAGGACTTATGTATTCTAACATGTTATTCTATGATTTAGCTTAGTCATTGCATATCATATAAAGTCTCTTTTTGCATGATTTCATAACTCCTATGCATTGCTATCATACTTGGTACATTCTATGAACCAACACATACTTTTGCCTACAGTTTTCACTAATGTAGGGTCTGACGCTCCTACCTCTCATACTCGTGGCTACTGATCCCTCTTAGACAATGAAGGTGAGTCATCATGTTCTGAGGACCGAGACTCTTTTATCATTTTCATGTATTTCCTTTTCGGATGTCAAATGTGATGTAATGACTTTGAGACTTATGTTTAGACTTCTACTACATTTTATCAAACTCTTTTATTTGAAATGCTACTTTTAAACTCTTTTGTTTCTATTATCTTGTATGATATATGCTGAGTGGCTTGTGCTGGGCCTCTCGGGGTCTTATACGCCATGTCATGTATAGGGTGTACTTTGTGTTGTGACACCGATATGATGTCTCGATTCCCTCATTTCTTTCCCTCCGACCCCACTATAGCTTGAGGTATTTAGTTCCTCATGGTCCATCCTCATGTCTTAGTTATTCTCATATTCCCTCATGCATGCATGCTCATGAAAACTTGATTTTTTAGAAAATGAGTTAACTGGATTGATTTCTCCCTATTTATGTGCATTTGCATGTGAGTCGCATATAAGCCTTATGAAATGGTGTTTTGGATATGGATTAGCTTAGAGTCAATTTTTCCTCCACATATATGTGCATTTATGTGATTGCATTCATGTTGGGTTATTAGATCTTCTTCCTACCCTTCTTATGATGTCTTAAGTTCCATTCGAGGACAAATATTTCCAAGGGGGAGACATGTAACACCTCAGATTTGGAAAAACGGAAAATGTAGTTTGGGGTTGTGTGTCTACGGGTCCTATCTACAGATTGTAGAAGCTTCTACGGGCCGTACATGACAACCATAGGAAGTGGGAAAATATTTTTTTCAAAACAAGTCTAGTACCCTTTTTACGGTTTACCAGAATGGCCCGTCATTCAATGTATGAGTTGTAGATAGGTTTCGTAGGTGACCCCAAACTTAGTTAAATTTTAAAGCTAAATATTGGTTTCTACGGTTATCATGCACGGTTCGTAGACAGACCTACAAGCCGTACATGGGTTCCGTCGAAAGTTGACCAAATTAAGAGTCTGATCATTTTTTATGGTTGACCAGTATGGTATGTAGAAGGACTTACAGATAGTAGGTCCAAGCTATAGATGATGGATGGACAGTTAATTTTAAGGGTATTTTAGTCATTCCCTAATCGATTAATGGCTAAACTAGATCGTTTTAATCCTAATCATAAGCCCTACTTAATTCTTCTAAACCTAAAACCTTCCCATTCTAAATCACTTCTCTAAAAATTCCCAAATCCCTCTAAGATCACCCCCAAATTTTCTCAAGTCTAAGGAAGAAGAATAAAAGCTAGGGTTCAACTTCATGTTTCCAATCCTCCCATCATTGTCTGTTTCTGATATTAAGGTATGATAGTATTCACCTATAGAGCCCTTTTCTCTATAGGGTTCTTAAATTCTCCAATTGAAGTTAGGGTTTTATTTAATCACATGGGTTCTTTTCTATTATGATTTAATTGATTATGTTCTATATTTGTATGCATGAATTGAAGTAATTACATGCTTTTCAGTTGAATTCACATGAACCCATGCATGGTACATGATTTCTAGATTTTTATCACATGATGAAGCTTATAAACTATCAAAGATGAATTTCCTATGAAATTGATAAATGATTTAAGATTGCTTTGAGAGTAAAGCATTGATGTTGTTGTTGTTGTGAAAGGATTTCTCACATACTACTCAAAACATGATTGTGAAAGGGTTTTTGTACATAAAGGATTCATAACTTTGAAATATTTTCTCACCTAACTTGAATCAAGATTAAGGATCTATTCTAAATGAACTCTATCTTGGATTGACTATTTAATTGTTCATTTCCATGGATAATAAGACATGTTAGGATTAAAGACTATTCGGTGAGATTTATGCTTAGCACTGATTTGACAAATGGCGATTACCCATGTCCCATAACTATGTGCCACCATAGGTTTGTCTTAGATAGACATGCTAGTGGATTCATTTTAGCTCAAGTTTATGATTCTTACCTCGTAAGTAAGGATGTCTCATTTCTATGTGGGATAGACACCAGATTCTATTTTATAGCTCACATGGTCTATATCGGTTAACGACAAATTTTCACAATAATAAATTAAGGTCACTTTTTAAAGTATCTCACAAGTGTTTTCTAAGATATTTAGCTTGCATTAACTGTGATTACGACTTATGTTTTCCAACATGATATTTTATGATTTAGCCTGGTCATTGCATATGTCATATGAAGTCCTTTTAGCATGATTTCGTAACTCTTATGCATTGATGTCATACATGACACATTCCATGTACTAACGCATACTTTTGCCTATATTGTCTCACTAATGTAGCGTTCGACGCTCCTATTCCCCATACTCGTGGCTAGTGATTCCTCATAGACATTGAAGATTTTTGAGTCCACATGCTCTGAGGACCAAGGCACTTTTATTGCTTTAACGTCATTTCCATTTTTAGATTTTTGTATGTGATCTATGAGTTACATCCCAATCACTTCTCAATGTAATAGATGGTTTTGAGACTTATGTTTAGACTTCTGTTTTCCTGTCAAACTCTTTTATATGAAATGCTACTTTTAAACTCTTTGCTTCTATTATTTTGTATGATGTATGCTAAGTGGCTTGTGTAGGGCCTCTCAGGGTCCTATACGTCATGTTACGCATAGGGTCTACTTTGGATCATGACACTAAGTAGGGTTGCGTATCGATCGGTTTGGTTTTGAAGTATATCAGTTTGACTTATTGGTTATCGATTTGTAAAGATGCTAAACCGTTATAGAACTATTAAGATCTTGGCTTATCGAGTTATCAGTTCATTTATGATTTTAACTGTTCAAATTTGGCACAAAAAAAATCATTGAAAATCACTTATAAACAAGGTGACAAACCAAATGAAACATGCACATGAGTTCACAAATTGCGTCTTGCTCAAAAGCAAACACTTTTACATTGCAGAATATCTAAAAGGTGAGACCTCCAAAAATAAAAGTAGGAAATCAAACTCTAACTTGAGGACTTTATATACAAAATGATATAAATATAATTATGTAATTTACTACCGGGTTATCGGTTAATCCACTAAAAAGAAAACCTCAAACCGTTAAGAATTGTTAGCCCTATAACAAAAACAAATCAAAGTTGCTAAATCAATAATCTATTATAGATAAATCAATAAATTTTTTCAGCTCAGATTATCGGTTGCAGTTCGATTTTGAATTACCCTAGGGGTAAGAAGTACAACCTCCAACTAGGGAATATGGAGACACTAGTTCCGCTCCCATTGTTTTCTTTCGTCTCCTTATGTCTTTCTTTCTTTAATATAATTGTTTGGGACCTTTTTTTCTTATTAGTTCATACTGATTATTTTGTAACAAAAAAAAGGTAAAGAAAAAAGAAATAAGAAACTTTAGAACTCAGAGTAAGTTATAGAATATAAGCTTATAATGATATAATATAAAGAGAAGAAGACAAGCTAAGCAGATGAAGAAGAAGACTTTTCTTCAATTCAAGTGTGTCTTACAATGGTGAATGATATCTCTATTTATAGTGTTGAGATATCACTCCCAAAGGTCATCTTGTGAAAAGCCAAATAAGTGGATACATAGTTATACACCAAGGTTCATATCACCTTGGAATTATACATACATGAATCCAATTAATTCATGAAGAAATCAAATGGACAATCCATTATTCAATGGATTTATAATACTCCCCTTTGGATGTCCATAAATAATGTGTCTCGTTAAAACCTTACTAGAAAAAAGCCAGTGGGAAAAAATTCTAGCGAAGGAAAAAGAGTACACATATCTTTTGATACGCACTATTTGTTGCCTCATTAAAACCCTTGCCAGGAAAACCCAGTGGGACAAAACCTCAGTCAAGGAAAAAAGAGTGCAACGCGTATTATACTCCCCTGATTAAAACATCACTTAATTTCTTGCGATAATGTCTCCAATCTTATACACCAGCTTCTCAAATATTGATATTGGCAATGTCTTTGTGATCAAATCGCATTCACGAAGATGTTGCATCGTTGAACTCATCTTGATATATCATTTTCTGATTTCATGGATATGACGAGGCTTTGAGCTTGGCCGAATACATTATTGAATATAATTCTATTCGTCATGACCTCGTTGTTGCAACTAAATTGCTCATTCAACTTGTTCATAGCAATAATCATCTTGTGGACACTTTCATTTGCAGTTGATTATCTTCGTACATAATGGTTGGTATATTCTTTTTCAAAGAAAAACCACACATTTCCTGAATATGGTGTGTCATTGATCTCAACTAGACGCACTCTCAACTTGCTTCATGGAAGGCTATTATTTCTGCACGGGGGCTTCAAATGTTTGCTTCATTTGATCACCAAGATATTATTATGCCTCAACATGTAAATAAATAGCGTGTTTGAGAGCGAGCTTTATGCGGATCAAATAAATATTATGCATCTGCGTAACCAATCAGTTTTGACTTGGATTCCTCGGAATAGAATAAACCCATGTTTATGGTCCTTCTAGGATATTCAAGTATGTGCATAACACCATTTCAATATCCTTTTGTCGGGGAGGAACTGAATCTTGCCAGTAAATTTACTGCAAAACAGATATTTGGTCGAGTATTGTTAGGAAGATACATTAGTGCCCTTACTGAACTAAGATATTGAGTCTCGTCACCAAGAAGCTCTCCATCCTTCTTTTGAGATCAAAGTGAATATTTATTTATGTCAAGCGATCTCATAATCATTTGGGTACTCAATGAATGTGATTTATCCATATAAAATAGCATCAAAACTTTTCTGTGTATGTTGATTGATGGACAAATATTTCATTAGTCAAATTCTCAATCTATAGGGTCTTTCTAGGATCTTTTCATTTTAGATTCCCTTCTCAAACACTCAATAGCTTTTACAAGCTCTTTAAGAGTGTTAATAATGTTCAAGACATCAACATGCACAACTATTATAACAAATTTAGATCCTAACCTTTTCATAAAAATGCAAGGCCAATTAGGGTCATTCTTTTTGTACACTTTTCTTCCTTGATTGATCAATCCATATAAGGATTCTTGAACCTTTACTGAAAAAGTTTCTTTCAAACTTTTATATGCTCAGACACCTTGATTGCTTCAAGGATTTTCATATAACCTTCAGTATTGTCTAGCTAGACATGATAGTTATTCATTATATGTATTCAAGTTTTCATATATTGTCAGATCAAAACAAATCTCATTGCATCCACCATAAGAGTAAACATCTCCACTAATGTCAAGATATTTGCGACAAACCTTTATGCCCCAAGGCACAAGCCGTACTTGATATCTTATGGTTATACCATCGCATAATAATTTATTTGTATCCTACTGACTTTATACCTTGATTTATGGACTATCAATCCAAAACTTCACTTTTCTAAGTGAAACAAAATATACTTGAATTATGCATTTTACTTGGCCAATCATTTATCTGTATGACAGATTTGATTACAAAATCCTCATCACAATTTATATCATTGAGCGCTACTTCATATCAACGATCCCGTCGACGGTTATTTGATATCGATTCCAATATGACATAACTTATCGAGATCTCTTCATTTTTCATCATATTTCAGGTACCTGAACCTTTTCCAAGGTTTTATGAAGTATTGTGTCATGGTGCTCTCTTATAAGACTTGCCTCGTTATCATGACCATATTGATCATTTTCTCCTCTCCTTCTTCAAGGAATTTTACAATTGGAACCGATTAGTCTATTACGCTTCAGGCGTATCATAGACTCTGTCCTTCAAGGAATTCTTAGTGGAGCATTTACAACTGAATTATATCATAGGGTCAGTAAATTCATTTGGCAATTGATTTGCAACATTATGCAAATGAATTATCACTTGAACTTCAAGTTCACATTTTCATTTAACGAGAATCTAAATAATTCATAATTAACCTCACACATAATTTCCAGCTGTCAATCATCTCTCCTCCTAATGTTAGAAAATTTAACATTCATCCCAACCTTATTTGGAAATTCATCTTTGTGCGTGGTGGAGCAATTAAAATCACAACCGCACATTCAACAATTTAGATGAAATTTTTTTGGTTCCTATCCCTAAAACAATTTTAATAGGGGACCTTTGTTGGCTTGATGCGTACAAGTGTTGCTACATGTTTAAAAAATTTATCTCATACCAAATTTCTTTTCGGGAGATTTCTTCTCATAATTAATGGTTTAGCTATAATTATAGGCATACAATTTATGTTAAATCAACCAGCATTATCAGTATAATTTAATAGCTTGGAACTGTGCTCTTAATTTAACAATTCGAGCAAACAACCTTACAAACACCAATTTGTAAGTTGACAACAAAGCACATGTGACCATCACATAGATGCATCTATCATATAGTTGCAAATGATCCACATGACAGGTGAATGGGCCCATACTCACCTTTTTATATGATCCAAATAATTTCAGGGAATACAATCCCAACCTTAGCTAGTACAATGATAATTTTATTATGAGAATAAGCAACACAAGAGAATTCTTGAAGAATATTTTATTTCTTCAGTATAGAACAATATGAATTCTCAATTATTTTTGCATCATATTTTAATCGGAATGGCCAACCGATCAATGTCAACTGGTCTTTATTCCAGTACACTTATAGTTTACTTTTGCATGTGATTTCATCAGCATGTCCATGTTTGTGTGCAACAAACAAGAGGAAAAATAGGTTAATCTTTTACATAAATATTTATAACCCACTTCGATTGTAGTAATCTAAAAATATTAAATATTATTTTCATAATTTATCGTCTCAATATTTCTTTTCAATTCATTCGAAACTTAAAAAGTTTCTTTTGAGACTTACTACAACCCAAATATTATTCCTCCGATAATAACACAACTCGTTAGAGCTTACAATTATTTTTGTGTACTATCATATATTCCATGACACCATCCATATGGTGAGCATCTCCTTCAAGGAGGAAATTATATTATTATTGTCATGGTCAAAATGATTACAAGCAAGACATGTTTCTTGCTTTACTTTTGTCATACCATAGGTACACAATTAATGAAAAATTTGTATTGCCACACAATAATATTATTTTGGTCATGGCCACAACCTTTATAGGCAAGAATTACTTCTTTCTTTTGCCCTTTCTGTAGTTCACAATAAACATACCATAATATTTATGACGTATAAATGTACAATACCATTGACCATTTCTGCCAAATAAAATTATTTATTTCTCCCAAACCTCCCGTAGAGGTGAGTTGTGGCATATTTCCAACCATACATGAATGTGTTCTTATTCATATTTTGACATTCACTTTCAGAATGGTCGAGCATTCATCATGTTTATCACAAGTCACATTCTCTTTAAGGAATGAACTAATCATGTGCTTCATAAATTTGATTATAAGCTCATTGCCATGTCCTTAAAATTTAACATTTTTGCATGACACACCTTAACATCACTTTTGAAAAGTCAAGTGTACCACCACTTTATTTCCTTTCTTTTGATGGTAGATTTATAAACTTATCAAATTATTAGGTCGACAGCAACCACAAGTTCAATGACCTTTCATACCATTTTGATGATAAAAATTACCTTCACATTTTGTAGGACCATTTAGAGAACCCATATTGTTCTTCCTTTTATAATTACCACAACGATGAATGTTATAATTCCGTCTCTTCTCGCCCTTATTCATATCGTTAATCATTTGTCATCTTTCAGACTAATTATTCACTGCTACCACATTCATACGATAGAATGGATCAAGTCAACAGATGGATTTCAAAGTTATCATATGTTGCTACCTCATTATTTTCAAGGAATGGAGCAAATTCAATCTTAGTCATTATTTTATCATCACTATGGTGCATTGAGACACAAACTCAATGTCTTATCCATATAAGGCGTGTTAGGCCATAATTCTACGAGACTCGAACCCAATACCTTATCATCATGGTGCATCAAAACTCAAATTGATGTCTTACCCTCTTGGTGCGATAGAACTTGAATCTACCGTCTTATCCTTGAATACTTTTCATTATAGTTCATCATACTTTAAAATGATGTCTTACCCTTTGATGCAATGAGATTTGAATTCACTGTCTCATCCTCAACTAATGACATAATTAGCCAAATTACATTAATACTCACCTCCAAGTCCTTAAAATACATATACGAAATATAATTTATAAACTATATGTTCTAATATAAGATATGTCACTTAAAGAATTATTGCATGGTAAATTTTATGTAGTGATAATCATAATAAAGTAGCAGTGACAGAGAATAATTGCTTTAAATAATTTATAATAGATAAAACACTATAAACTAATATTTATATGCACTTCTGCGTGGCATATGAGAAACACCAACCAACCAACCAAATGAATATTTAAAGAAAACATACTAGATAACAAAGTACTAATATTGAGAGCTTAAATAGTTATATAAACCTCTAGTTCATTTCATTGACCCAAGTTCCAAAGTTAATCGTGAGTAGTGGAGGATTTCATAACCAATCTCCTGATCAACTTGCCTTACGGTCATTTCTCCATGGTAAAACATCCGTGCTGATAACGTGTTATAAAATATAAGCTCAAATTGATCATATATTACTATAAGTGGAAGCTCCAAAGTAAAAAAAATGAATTACCATTTTTCCCCTTTACTAAATTAACATTTGATTAATTATTTAATTAAATACAAATATTTTAATCACATAATGGTAGATTTTGAAGTTCATAAGCCCTTTAATAATTAAATTGTTATTTTCTTGATAAATGAGTACATTGATATTGCTTTTAATCATAATCATAAATCTCATAACAGAAGAATTTAAAAAGTTATGATTACGTGTATGTTATTTATTAAATTAATAAATTTATAATATCTTGAGCTCGTAGGTATAAATTTTTTGCAGAAATTGAAGAGTTGTCTTTCCATTATTCAATACAGATTATTATATTTGTCAATTTCCTCCATATATCAGCTCACACTTTTGCATTACTCTTCTTTTACTCAACATACTTCCTTATTCATGGTTAGGTAAATATATTCTACTGATTTTTTCTTCTCTTCCTCTTATTACAATTTTACATTTTTCATTCCAATTTATTGATACTATATTTCCTAATTTTGTCTTTCCTTTTTTAATAGAAGTTGTTGTGTGCAATCCATATTATAATGCAATACTTTATAGTGTTTTCAAATATATAGATATAATTGTTGTTATGCATTTCAAGTTTTCTTTATATATACACGATTGAATGTTGATGTATGGATTGAAAGTTTCTCGATGAATTGCAGGGATTATTGTGAGGTATGATTGATTAAACTCATTAGAAATATTTATTCTTACTATGCTTATAGTTTGAAATTTGAGGGTATTTGTTTTGATTTCTTATCTTATACATGTTTTTCAATTTATATTACAATCAAATATTTTTATTTATTTATACATAAATTTATAACTATAGACATATATTATGCAACCATATAATATGGGATATACATGCAACGCACGTGTCCAGATAGTAGTATAATATAAAGAGAAGAAGACAAGCTAAGTATATGAAGAATAAAACTTTTCTTCTATTCAAGTGTGTTTTACAATGGTGAATGATACCTCCATTTATAGTGTTGAGATATCACTCCCAAAGGTCATCTTGTTAAAAGCCAAATAAGTAGATACATAGTTATCCACCAAGGTTCATATCACCTTGGAATTATACATACATGAATCCAATTAATTCATGAAGAAATCAAATGGACAATCCACTATTCAATGGATTTATAACAGAGTATTTATTGTTTTTTTAAAAAAAAAGAGACAAAATCGAGGTAGAGGAAGGTGAAATGGGGAACGATTATAATGTGGGAAATTGAATTCTTCAAAAAGGAAAAATTTTAGATAGTCAAGAAATTGAGCTATTAAGATTCCCACTGAAATATTTTGTCACGACCCAACCCACCGGGCCGTGCGGGCACCTACATATTACCACCTAAGTAGGAGAACCCTCATATCCCAACAATTTAAAACATGTGGAAATTTGAATAAATGGAAATAAATATAATAATGAAATTCTTAATTAAAACCCTTTAAAACAATTTCGAGTCAAGACTTGTAAAGTAATTAACACTCCCAAGGATCTAGTCTAAACAGGTACAAGAGCTACTAAGAGTACAACTGGACTTAATAAATAAAGACACAACTCCCACCATGCGGAAAAAAAGATAGAAGTTGTTGGATAATTTATTCGTCTTCACCTAATGGAACATCACCAACTTGCATCCAGACTATGTCAAAAGACATAGCAAGAGTAGTATCAGTACAAACACATTTACTGGTAGGCATCATCGGTCAATCCAACACGCACCGCATAATATAAGGAACCAACTAGTAAGGTCATGCAATAAAACCACTCGCGTCTCCACCCTTCCCTCTCTCAAAATACCGACGGATCACACTAGCACTTTAACTTACTAACCCTTTTTTCCGATCAACCTGCTTATTAGGTTCTTTGATCATAGCCTAACCATTCTAACACATAGTCATCCCCAAGTACAACTACCAGCCTTCTAACTAACCGATCATGTTAACCCTTACTTCCTCTACATATTACCCCGTCATGGCCACATGATACATTACGTCACACTTCCTAACCCTTAAACGCAATCCCTTTCTCCAAGGTGAAATTCCTCTAAGCACTTACAACACGTACACCACCCCCACTCCTTGCCGATACAACCCGCGACTCCCTTACTTGAACATTACCAATTCTCAAGATGCCTACTTCCCACCTCTGTTTCGCCTTTCATCAAAATTCTTAGTCTACCCAACATAGAAAAACAACCAAGCATGAGACCCCATAACAATAACACAACTCCAAGAATTATGATATCAATTAGCATTACGAACCATGTTCAAATTCACATTATCCAGGTACACAATTACATCACATCATTGATTCTTTCATGGAACCCAAGCCCAAACAGTTAGCATATCAGAACGTGGTACCCAATCCAATAGTTATGCCGGAACGTGGCAACAGATCCCATAATTATGCCAGAACGTGGCAACCGATCCAAGTTAGATATGCCGGAACGTGGCAACCGATCCATTCAACACACCACAATCACAATCACAAGTATATCCTCAAGATCATACATTTAAGTCAGGATTTCATGGTAACCATCATTCATCTATCTCATTTACAACAAGTGTGATCAATAATGTAACATTTATATACATACATGTATCATAATGAAGCAAGAACAAACATACATCACACAATCATAGAATCACATTCATCACCTAACCCTAGATCATCATCTAAGGCTTCATCCTAGGATTTAACCATATTTTGTTCGGTTCACGAGGGCCTACGCATAATCCTACAATTGATTTACATATATTACACAGTGAACACAAATTTATAACTACTCAATTCATAAACCTAGCCTACCTGGGCGCCAACAGCTGCACGGAGTTTTGGTCTTTGATTCTTGTTTCTAGGATTCATGACGGCAATCTTGACCGGAAATCCGCACTCCATCGCCATCTTCACGTTAGAAATCTCTTCCTCCCTTCTTCCCAAACTTGCAGCAGTTTTTTGGTGGTTTCTAAGGTGTTTTACGACTAAGTTAGGTATTTTAGGAAGAAGGAGAAAATAGAATTTTGCATTATTTACGTTCTGTCTTGCCTATCCCTCTCTGGCGCCAACTTACCCCACCCTGGCGCCACCGCCCTAGCGGCAACTGTCCCGCTCTGGCGGGACAATGGCCCAGAATTTTCCCAGATTTTTGTTTCTCCTAAATAACGATAGTTTGGGTCGTTACAATAGATATGAATTTTACCCCTCGTTCATCCTCGAACGACTAGTGCACGGGTAATTACGCACTCTATCTCATTTTAATTTTGTCTAACAACTTGGTCAATTACCAAGTCACGGATGGGGACAATTTTAATTTAACAAGCGCGATTCACGACAGGTTCTATACTCTAAGAGGCCGGTTAGGGATATGACGCAACGCTCGAAGGAAATTACATCCTGATTTTTACACTGCCTACCCCGCTAGGGCGACAACCCTCCCACTGGGGTGGGGCCACTGCGGCAAGGATTTCCCACTAAGGCGGGAGATCGAGAAATAGTATATGGGGAAAGAAAATTTTCCCCATTTTCTTCCCATTCTCTCAAACTCTCTCCCAAACACCTCTCAACTCAAATGCTCGGAACGTCAAATCAAGGCAAACTTCTCGTCTCTTACACTCTTTATTTCGTTACTTGATTAATAATAATTGCATGATGATTAACTGATCAAAAATAGACGGTCTAGGGGTAGTTTTTTAAAAATGCACATAGGTTGCTCGATTTGTTAGAGAAACGTAGCATGGGTACTTCCCTTACGTCCCCAATGTTCCCACAACGTCCTGGGCGTAAGGATTTTGTAAATAAAATACGGTTGAATCGATACAAAAATGGGTGGGAGAAGTTGAAGGGTCTCTTGGTGTAAAACTCAAATTTAGGCCTCATTTAGGAGTTATTTTGCCGAATCAATTGCTTATTTAGGTTTCTAAGGTAGTTTATATACTCTGGTCTGCTGAAATTTCATCGAAATTGAAGGTTTTAGGACGAAGAGACGCCATGTCCGCGTCTGCTATTCGTCCCAGATGAAGGCCGCTCTGGTGGTCATCATCCCGCTATGGCGATCGTCATCCATCTATGGCGGCCTTCATAATCCCTCCAAGGCGGGATTATGGCCGTTGTGGCGGGAGGCGCCAGACTAGTGGCCTGCACCCTTAGCACAGAACTTTCTCTCTTCTTATTTTTAGCTTTAAACAACTATCATATCGTGTTCTAAGCTATATTTAACCTATTGCAGGCTCTCTAAATGGAAGGTTAGAATGAAGAAAACCTACCCTTCATCTGGTTCCCCGATGCCACGAGTCAGAAAAGGCATCATGACAACTGCAACACGGGGTTCTGTTGCGAGAGGAGTTTTGTGCTGCACAAACTAGAGGAGAAGGAGCCTGCCTTCTATGCTCATCTGGTAGAATTTGAGTGGGTTCCACTGACTGAGGCTCCCCTAGATGCACGCTCTACTTGGGTGAGGGAGTTATACGCCATCCTACCTACGGTGCGATGGGATGACTCTCACTTCGTCATCCATATTCGGGGAGTTGACATCCCCCTGAATGCCACTGCTATTAATGAGGTGCCGGAGGTCTCGAACATTGAGTACGAGGCCAAGCTGAGGGGGATGGATCTGGAGTGGCTGAGAGACATTCTGGTTGAGCCTGCACGCTGAGATCAGGTATACTGGGCTACTGCAGAGGGCATTACTAGCACTGATTGGTCCTCGGATGCTAAAAGGTGGCTGCACTTGGTGACTAGGAGGATCCGCCCGTCGGGAAACCACCCCGACGTGACCTTTCCCCAGGCTTTGATGGTGGCGTGCACCATACAGGGTATAGAGCTAAACGTTGGGGCACAAATCATTTCGGAGTGGAAGATGTTCTATCGTTGCAACAAGAAGGCTTTCTTCCTACCGGGACTTATTACTGCTCTGTGCAAGCGGGCGGGAGTGCCACTATTTGATGTTGATAAGGTACTTCGTATGGATCCCCCTTCACCCTCTTTTGGTCAGGTCAGCTTCTACTTCTAAGGGCAAGAAAAGGAGAACGGGCAGGGCTACTAGCAGTAAGGCGGTCCCCGGTTCAGATGACGATGCACAGGTCGAGGAGGATCTGGCTGCCGTCCGGGAGAGATTGGGGAGTGCTAATGTAGACTTCACTCCGACCCTACCCAGCACAGCCTTGGAGGTCGATATGCTCTACCGCCAGTTGTGTTAGGAGAGGAGGAAGGGTCTGGAAAGGGATCGTTTGATGGTCCAGATATGGAAGACTGTGAAGACCATATTCACTTGTGTTGCCCCTGGTCAGGAGCTTCCCCGGGTTGAAAAAGGGGATTTCCAGCACTTTACTTTCCAAGACGAGGTCGTGACAGGTCTTGTGCCTCCGGAGGATCTAGACTCGGATATTAACACCACCTAGTTCGAGGGCTTTTGATTGGTTCTTCCCCGCCCCTTTTGCTTGTTAATTTTTAAGACAACTTTGTTATTATCTTTTGACTCTCTTATGTTTTTGTAAGCACCCAGATGCTTGATTTCCTTCTTTCCGCAGTAAATGGTGAATTACTAAGTTTTATATCTATTCCCGATTTGCTGAACACTGAAAGGATTACAGGGGTTTGTTCGGATCCCATTCGGGGTTGATAATTGAAATTAGGAAAAACGGGAAAGGCAGGGCAGAGGTTCTGTCTCGCCCTGTCCCGCTCTGGCGGTCTCGCTATAGAGGGAATAATCCCGCTCCAGCGGCTCAGACGGAACCAGAATCCAGGCCAATAATTTCTAGGTTCCTTTCGTTTTTGTAAAAAGGTTCCCAGCTTAACCAAACAATCTAAGATAAAACTCCAAGCTAGGAAAATCATTAGCTAATCCGAGTTAATCTTAACGACACGGCATCCAACTCGTTCTCATTAATTCAATGTTACACCCACATATCCCCAGGATATACCTAGACATTCACATGATTATTTGATGGTTACGATACACATCAAGATTTCCGTCTTACGACTCACCCCGTAATTTATCTAGACCTTCGCACCAACTTAGTTATGACTTCTTCCCTCAACGGTTTTCACGATACTCGAGTAGTTACACTTGAATAATTTCTACAACTCAGCCAACACTTTGCACATATTAAAGTTTAAACACACATATTTACAGTGCACATAACAACATCGTCACAGTCAAGCCATCACAACCTTCACATTCACAGTTAATTTAGGAAACAAGAAGCATGCATTCACATATTTCAAGTTACAACTCACAGACAAGTCCAAATTGTAAATTAGTTAGTTCATTCCATAGATGACCATTACGGATCATTCATGCCTTTCACAGCCCTTAAGGCCAGATACCAATCGAAACCTTTTCAGTTTCCAATTTGCTTTGCTTGTGGCCCCTCGGTTGTGACCACGATGTCCGGTTTACTTTGTTGAGATACCAATTGGAATCGGGAGATACCAATTAGACACAACTCATACCACAAGTGACTCATGCATGAAAGGAGAGAAGAAAGTGGAACAACTTCCTAGAATACTTCCTAGCCTCTTGAAGATTAGATGTGGACGTCAACACACCAATCCGCAGGAGTCTAGTCCACATTTTACCCTTGTACGGGGAGACCAATAACCTAGGCTCTAATACTAATTTGTCACGACCCAACCCACTGGGCAGTGTGGACACCTACATACTACCACCTAAGTAGGAGAACCCTCATATCCCAACAATTTAAAACATGCGGAAATTTAAATAAATGGAAATAAATATAATAACGGAATTCTTAATTAAAAACCTTTAAAACAATTTTGAGTTAAGACTTGTAAAGTAATTAACACTCCCAAGGATCTAGTCTAAAAAGGTACAAGAGCTACTAAGAGTACAACTGGACATAATAAATAAAGACACAGCTCCCACCATGCGGAAAAAAAAGATAGAAGCTGCTGGATAATTTCTTCGTCTTCACCTAAAGGAACATCACCAACCTGCATCCAAACTATTTCAAAAGACATAGCAAGAGTAATATCAGTACAAACACACGTACTGGTAGGTATCATCGGTCAACCCGACGCCCACCGCATAATATAAGGAACCAACTAGTAAGGTCATGCAATAAAACCACTCGTTTACAACAAGTGTGATCAATAATGCAACATTCATATACATACATGTATCATAATGAAGCAAGAACAAACATACATCACACAATCATAGAATCACAACCATCACCTAACCCTAGATCATCATCTAAGACTTTATCCTAGGATTTAACCATATTTTGTTAGGTGCACGAGGGCCTACGCATAATCCTATCAGTGATTTACATATATTACGGAGTGAATTTATAACTACTCAATTCATAAACCTAGCCTACCTGGGCGCCAACAGCTGCACGGAGTTTTGGTCTTTGATTGTTGTTTCCGGGATTCGTGACGGCGATCTTGATCGAAAATCCGCACTCCATCACCATCTTCACGTTAGAAATCTCTTCCTCCCTACTTTCCAAGCTTGGATCAGCTTTTTGGGGGTTTCTAAGGTCTTTTACGACCAAATTAGGTATTTTAGGAAGAAGGAGAAAATAGAATTTCACATTATTTACATTCTGTCTCGCCTGTCCTGCTCTGGCGCCAGCTTACCCCACCCTGGCGCCACCACTCTAGTGGCAACTGTCCCGCTCTGGTGGGACAATGGCCCAGAATTTTCCCGGATGTTTGTTTCTCCTAAATAACGACGGTTCGGATCGTTACATATTTATTATGTTTTTGTTTTTGAGAATTTAAATATGCATCTACAAAGAATCTATACTTTTGATGCAAAATACACTTTAACTTTAATTGTTTGATTTTTACTAAATTAATAATTGAGTTATAATGAACTTATGTTTTTTTATGAAACTGTTCGTAACTTTTGGATGGAAATGGAATTATTCTTAATCAATAGTTTTAATTGTCTATTCTTGAGTCATATAGTAACTTCAGAATATAGAAAAATTGGCAAGCACAATGGTTAATGAAAGATGTATTTTATTATTTTAATAATAAATAATATTACTGAATTCAAAGCTTTGCTAGCTTCAAGTTTGAAATTATTATTAAATTTTCATTTGATGGGTTTATCTATATAAACTAAAAAAATAAATAACTTGAACTAAAATCCAAAATATATCAAATCAAAGACCAAACTAGTGTGACTCCAATAGCTTGCATCCAACTTCATGTTGGTTAAAGTGATACATATCCGATAAAATAACTAATGTGTATTATTATTAAAGATAATTATTTAACCTCCATACAAGACTTTTGAAAAGTCATTAAACAATACGAATCACATTTTTCAGAATGGATCGGAAAAGAAAGGTTGAAAACCAAACAAAAGTCACATTAATATTGGAGAAAATGGCAAAATGAACCCCAATATATTATCGAATTTTTAACTATACACTTATACTTTATTAGGGTCTTATTTTAAAAACGAAGTCAAATTAAAACACCCAAAGTAATTGGAAAATGTGCAGAACAATTTGAAAACTAAGCTCATTTCTTCCTCAAGCTCCAAGCGACGGTCCGACACCTGAGTAGTGCCGCATTGATGCTAGAAAATCGTGGTACAGAGTTGAAGCCAACCTCAATCATACCAAACTTGAAACTCCTATGAAATTGCAAGCTATATAACTCCCATCATTATAGATCTGCCATGAAAATAGCACAAAAAACTTGGATAGATTTCATCCAAGACACTATCTCATCTCTAATTTCTTTTTTTCTTCTTAGCAACTTAGTAGAGCATTCATGTCAGCCATTAAATTTCACCATCACGATCTGAAAATCACCACCATTACAATATCTATTAACACTACCACAAATCATAGATAGAAATCTTCTTCCCACTCTCCACAATAAAAAATTATTAAGTAAATTACTTTACACCCATTTTCAAAATCAACTATTAGTCATTAAAACTCCATTGAAATACCATTTTGAAGTTATTGTAACAAACTTTTTCGGTTAACAAAATCCATTCAAACAACTTAATAATGATGGAAATCTCTAAAAAAAAAAAAAAAATTGTTCTCAAAATTTCCTCATTGTAAAAGATTCTTACGGACAATTTATTTTTTAGGTCAATTAAATTGACATTAAATCTTATCATTTATGCACCTATTCCATGACAACAAATTTAACAATAATTTTAGATTTGATAAAAAAAAAGAATTTAAAAAAGGAAAGAAAAAAAAAGAAAAATGACATTGATCTGTTTAGGGATTTAAAGAAAAAGGAGGAAGAGAAAGGAAAGAAATTTCAGTCAAAAAGGTAAAAGAATTAAAAAAATAAAAAATTACACGTGTCAAACGTGTGGATTTCACTGATCAACATAAATATTGTTGTGACTTTTTAGGAGGTAATAATTTCATATTTAAATAGTTTAGGAAGGTAATAAAGCCCCCGTAAAATATAAATATATAGTTAAAAATTCGATAATAAGGAGCTCATTTGACCATTTTCTCTTAATATTGACAAGGAAATTCATAAATATTGAGGACCATATAATAAGAGTATCAGAAATTCATACAACTTTCATTTCTGATAATGTAAAATGTGTCAAAATTGAAAACTACAAGTGGTTGTCAACTTGTCATCAAACTGTACATAAACAATGTATTAGCTGGTGCCATAAATATTTGGTCCATCACAATTCGCAGGTGTCATCTACTCCCTTTGTTCCTAATTACTTGTTCATTTTTGAATTAACACACCTATTAAGAAAATAATGATTGACATAGTGAATTTAGTATTTTACCCCTATTAATTGTGAAGTTGATGAATTAAAAATTTAAGATTTTCAAAAAGTTCTATCTTTTTCAAAGTAATTACTTGAGGATATAATATGTTAAAATTTTTTTGTCCTTTCTTGATTTGTCAAAATGGACAAGTAATTAGTAGGGGTGTACATCGGTCGGTTCGGTTCAGTTTTACGTATTATCTTTCGATTTATCAGTTTTCGTTCTTTAATATGCTAACCCAATAACAAACCAATAAGATCTTTTCTATCGGTTTTCGGTTTGTCAATTTTTAGTCTTTATCAATTCGGTTTCGGTTTATCCAATAAGAAAATGTTCATAAAATAATATACGACTATTCACTTCTCTAAATACTTTGATATAGTACAACAAGAAAGATAATGAGAAATTGCATCAATAAGGGCAAATATAGTACGAAGGCTACAATTGCATGTCACCGCCAAAACATAGTATATGGAATCTCTGATGATAATGAAATTATAGACCTTTACAAACTTCCAAAAGCTACAAGCTACAGTTACAAACTAAAACTAAAACTAAAATCAAATAGTCCAACAAGACTAAAACTAAACTAAAATCAAATATCTACAATTGCTAACTCCTTACTTTACTCTTTAGTTTTTGAGTAAAAATTAAAGACTAAAGTAGCCTAGTGTGAAGTGGGTAGAGTATTGATAATTTGATAAGTTATAGTGTCTAGTTAGATATTAAATTATTAATATTTAATATTTAGGAAGGGTAAAGTAGTAAATTATTATCGTCTTATTGGGTTGTTGATTTACCCAATAACCCAATAGTCAAAATCGAAACTCAACCAATAACCCAATAGTCAAAACCGAAACTCAACTAATAATCCAATATAACTTTTTTTTATAAACCCATTAAGAACCCACCAATAACAATAACCGAATAACATTTTTTTCGGTTCGATTTATTGATCGGTTGGTTTTTGCACACCCCTAGAAATTAGGGACAACTAAAACGGGAAAAGTAGACTAGTAATTAGGGACAGAGGGAGTATGAATTAAAAAAGGTGATAAAGTGCATATTTGTTAGTTCGAGAAATACGCCACTAACGGCCCTCGAATCATGAATAAATAAATCTCGAATCATGGATAAATAAATCTTATGATGAGAATCTAGGGAGGAACATAATTGTACCCGCAATCTTGATGAAAAAAATTATGTTTTTCTTATTTTATTTGTGATTGCAATTTATTTTGTCACTTAACATTTGTTATAAACAATGACAACTAAAAAAGACGGAGGGAGTATACTTAATTTTTTAAAAAAGAAATAAGAAAAAAAATCTTTAAAAATAATATATTTATTAGAAAATGAATGTGTTTCAAAAGAAACGATAGGTTCTTTTAGGAAAGAGACATTTTGACCTAATTAAGAGGCAGCTTGATATAGCTACTAAAAATTGTTTAGCTTTAATTAGAAGAACTTTTTAAAAATATTTTTTCAAAAAAACTGTTTTTGAAAAAAATAATTTGTGTTTGACTAATTTATTTGAAAATGCTTTTCATAAGCAGATTGTGTTTGACTAATGTCTTTTTAAAAAGTGTTGTTAATAGTTAACTCACAAAAAAAAAATGACAAGTATTAATGTACTTTTAATATTAAGATTATTTTATAAAGAGAAACTATGTTAAATAATATTTTAATCAAATTTTTATATTTATTAAATTAAAATGAACATATTCAATATTTTCAATCAATATTATACATAGATAAATAGAAAAAAAAAATTAAATATTAATATGATATTATTCAAATATAATAAAAAATATTAAA
>JAJOOR010013302.1:0-57585 GCA_036250505.1 Solanum acaule | reverse complement strand
ATTAGAACAATTAATGGAGGAAAATTTATATATGTACCAAAGAACCCAAGATATGTTATATCTAGAATATATCATAAATAATATTAATGAAATACTCAAATTAAAACAACTATCGGAAGAATATTACAATAAATATTATTATATTTTACCATGAATTCCGCACCCCCAAAAAATAATACTAAAGAAATATCAAGATTAAGACACTTAGCAAAAGAATATTATAATAAAAATTTTAAAATAAATTACTCACCTACTACACTACCACCTACCACACTACCACTTTCATGAATTCCTCAACTACCAATTCCGCTACGAAAAATGGTAGAAGTGATGAGCTTGGCTTACTCTTCCCAAGTTCGGGTGTGTCCTTAAAGATTCAAGGACCTTCATGTTAAAGAGTTTCCTTAAGTTTAATGTACTAGATAGTAGTTCTATTGTATTGTAAGGATTGTGTCTCTATTGTGTTGTAGTCGTGTTTTAAGATGGCTACCTTGAGACGTAGTATTCCGATTTTGTATTAAAGGTTTTAATGAGGTGACTTTTAAAGTCTTGTGTTATATTATGAAAATTTTAAATTTTCCGCTATTTTTCTATGATAAATGCTATGACAAATGCTAAGGGCTTGTATAAGACCTCCGAGAGGCCGAATACGCCGGTAACGACTAGGGTGTGCTCTCGGGTCGTTACACCTTACTCACCTCAAAGCACATACAATTGATTTCCCCATCTACTCTCTTCAATCTTCTAAGAATTCTTATAGGTCTTATTCTATTGGAACTTGGCTTCCTTCTAGGTCAATACAAATACTACGGTTAAGATAGAAAAAAAATCCTCAATAGTTCATCTTCTGGAGTAGGAGACCGAGGTCAACTTTACCTCCATTACTAGCTTGTGTGTTACATTACACTCAATATCCGGTGCCTTTTGAAGGTTAAAATAGAAAATAAATAGTGAAGCTAGAATGCACCATAAAACATGAACTCTAATAACATGTAAATGACAAGTACCTATAAAGTTATATCATGATTCATAACATCTTAGAGTTAGCTGCTTTGGGCTCAACTAGATAGGTCCGGCCATACTAATAATAGATTTCCTCTTTTTTTTATAACAAGTGAGGGTGCTCCGACTCTTTTTCCATGCAAGATAGCAAAGAAGAACAACTAGCTTATGATCAATTTTTTCCTCTCCCTTAATTGGACTATGATTAATTAATTACTGCTGGCATATATTAAATGAATCCTGTAGTAGCTCTATTCAATTTGATGGAAGTCTATACATGGGTATAAAGCTCTACTTCTCTTTTGTATTAATGATGTAGATGAACTAGGTCCATGTATCTTCTATCTAGGTGACCTTTCTATTCCCTACTTTTTTCTCATTGTTATCAAGACCAAATATCAAGACTGGAATCAATAATAAAATTACTTTTCTGTCTAAAATGATTCACAAAGTTGTTCTCGGGTGCGCCGTTATAACTCGTTAAGGTTGAAGAGTTGATACCTTATTCTTGCCTCATACACTTAGCAATCACTCTTTCATAACCACCTATCTCACTCCTCTATAGCATCCTCATATCACCCCTACTCCTATGTTTAGGGGATTTGACATGTCCTATCTCTTTCTAAATAGAAGCTCTACGTACACATATTCGGCCCGTGTCATTCAAGCTTCATTCTCACATTCTTCTTATTTAACAAGTACCTTCCAATCAAAACTAGTAGTTTCACGTACTCCAATCCCACTATGTTGTAACCTGACTAATCACAACTTAGGTCTAACTAATCAATTTTCCTTTTGTTAACGTTACCCTTTAGTCACATACTAATCCTCTATAGCCAAAACATAGATTATCATTTGTAGCAATTAGCACAATTATCCCTAACTTTTATACCCATGAAAAGAACACAAATATTATTAGTACTTATTCGGGGTGGTTACCACATACCATATAAAAGCCAACTATTAACATATTCGGGATGATATATGGAGAGAATTTGGGCTTTCTCAGCCAATTAAATACCTCTCTAGTAACACTATTGAACAGATACATTCACCTATCAGATTGTGCCGCTGCCTTCTTCCAACTAAAAGAAACTGGTTCAACAACATCAATTTCGAGTACATGTGTAAGCTGAAAATTCTATGTATATCACAAACTAAGAACGAGTGTCCTCTATAGGAATAGATCCTATAAATATGGAGGAAATATAGAACTCAAGAGTTGGTTACATCCTTCTAAGAAGATGTGCTTGGAAATGCTACAACTCATATATGTAACTAGGTAAACCCATCATTTTTTTTAAGCAAGATAACCATACTATATATTTCTAAATTGAACCAACATGATAAAAATGGTACAAATGCAACTTTAGATGCAAATAACATAAAATCATGTACATACCTTGTGGGGTGGGATGGTTGAATAAAATGAGCTCAATCTAGTCTGTTGACATTTTAGCTAGCAATAACCTTAAACATAGTAAGCATAATATGAATAACATGATTAGGTAAAAGTGGAAATTGACTTCATAACTTCGCTCTATCGCACGATCTGGATTATGAAGGAAGGTAATATTTCCTAAATGTCCAAGAAGCCCCCTAATTATAAATGTGGCGCACAACACATTCATAGGTAAGGCTCTACTAGACACGGCTTTGTTGACTCCTTAGGATGAACTGCTCTTATACCTTTTTTGTCACACCCCAAACCTAGGTGAGGCAGACAAGTACCATATGAACACATGCTTTACAACTGACCTATGATGAGAAAGTAAACTTCTATGCAAATAGATTTACTAATGAGAAGTTTTGTATACAATACATGTCGACTAGCTGAATTGATACATGTGACAAGTGAAACTATGAATACATAATATAGTTTTACAATTTCTACAAAGCCTCTACTAGAATCCATGACTGTACCACTAGGAAAATATGCATAGTAAAGACTCGGCAAATCCCCAAATCAACCTGGAGCTCAGCAGCAACCGCTGAGTATCATGTGCTTCTATTTGGGAGATCTATTAATTGAGTACCTGTACTTGCAACATGAAATGCAGCGTCCCCAATAAGGGACGTCAGTACGTAAAAATGTGCTGAATATGTAAGGGATAATACAACCATATGTTAAATGAGAGTTCAAGTGAAACCAAATACCAATAGATAAGGATTAGAGACCACATTTGCTTATAGTTGTGGAATCGTGTATGATACATTCTTTTCTTTACTTTAATTGTACGTTATAATCTTGATAAGGCATATGATACAAATGACCAGCTAATCAGTGGTAGAAGAGGATGACCCATGCAAGGCAATGTAACCCCTGGGATGCTGTCCTCATAATTCCACAAATTGGGATCGGCCCATGCTAGGCTTCCGCCCCTAAGCTACCACCCTTCTATACCAATTGGGATTGGCCCATGCTAGGCTTTTGCCCCTGAGCTGCCACCCTTCTATACCAATTGGGATCGACCCATGCTAGGCATTTACCCCTAGGCTGCCTCCCATAATTATACATATTGCTTCACTTAGATTCTTTAATCTTTAAGATTGTTGTTTTGATGTTCATAACTCTTTTGATATTGTTGTTTTGGTGGTCATAATCATTGTTGAGATTTGGAACTATGGACCAGTAGTAGAAGACATACGAATATGGACTTACGAAATTGACAATAACGTGGGAAGCAAATGTGACATCAACGTAATACTTAGGAGCTTCTATGACTCAATAGGCATTTTGACATCTCAAATTGAAGCACATATCAAGTGAAGACATTTAACATTCAGCCAGGAGATTTGAACTCTATATGATAGCCAAATACTCACTAACTAATATCAAATACAAGGTATACATGAACGTAGAACCAAGGGAGAATGTGGACAGATTCAACTTAAGGACGGATACATATTCCAAGTAAGTACATTTAAATGTACAATAGAGCAAGTAGGGATCTTGTGCGGTAACATTATAGTCTAACACAATGGGAGTAATAACCAATAAAGAGAACATATGAACATGTGAAAATATGACATATATGATGGAATAGACAATTGAAGCAAGTTGGCAAGATATGTGCAGATTGTATATCCAACATATAAACATATGTACCATGTGTAATCTAGGATCATTTTGATTTATATAAGGGGAATATGTGCCAAGGGTACTTTGCCGATGAAATAAGTTTAAACCTTGCATGCTAATACTTGGTAGAGTAAGCACGTACATTTAGTGATAAACTCATATTAGGAGTACTCACTTTTGATGTTCTAGGGAGTAGGAACTGCAACTATGGGTCAGTCACTACCAAGGACACTTAGAAAGTTTACTTTGTAATACAAGTGTTGGATTCATGCCAAAGAAATAGGAAATCGAATAGCCTAACATACCTTGTGGCACAACACTGGATATTACAATGAGTTAACCATCTTCCTTTCAGATTATTTATCTACAATGGAGTAAATAATAAAAATAGCATTAGTAGCTGATCAACAAGTTTGAGCTACTTGATCAGACCTAAATAGTAATTGGCAATAAATCTATAATTGATCCCATCAAGGGTGTTCTTCCACCCATTCTCCTCTATTTTTTTTCATACAGTATACAACCTTCTTATAAGGTCCTCCAAAACTCCTCGGTTTTCATAATATTTGGAAAACAGTATACAAAGGGATGGCATAAAGTAAGCTCATGCAACAATCAATTAAGTGGTTTATCACTACAGTTTCAATGTTCTATCCTCTAACCAGTTTCCATGACTTCTCTGCACATATCCAACCACACCCCCTTATTTTACGATATACAAAATAGTCCCTATGCAACACAATGTAGAAGTAGCAATATGAATCACGGCTTCCCACCAACATCCCATTTGTTCCCACTAACATTACATTTAAGATGCTCAAAACGAGCTCACAATCAAAATTTAAGGGGACTCCACTCCATGGTTGTCCCAACAAACACATCTTTCCTGAACATTTACCAAGCTCAAACCATATAGAGGCAACACCCCTAAGTTTATTAACACATACAAACTTTTACAAAGAATGCAAGAACAAAAGAGGGATGAAAATTTCCATAGCTTACCTTGCTGGACAGAAACCTCACTTGCTAAAACTTGGATTCTTTAAGGTTTAGGTTGTCCTCTCCCCCTTACCTTGATGTTAAATCAGATTATCACTTCAATTCCTTAAGATGGGAGATGTTACTTGTACTTTAACAACACCTGTTTCCTTCATATTTTAATGGTGAAGTTGTAGACCAGAACTCTTGGATCTTCTATGGCTTTCCTTGGGAGTAATTTTTTGGAGAATAAGTGATGAAGGAGATGTGATGAGCTTGAGTGCTTTACAGGTACCTTCTGGACGTTTTCACTTAGTAAACTGGAGAAATAATATGGTCCTTTACTTTAACCAAGCAGGTGCATCACCTCCTCAAGGTCTGCCACAAGTTTTGAAGTAGGTGCATCACCTCCTTTCCCTTTTCACTTAAAATGCAGTCCACCTATTCTAAGTAGGTGCATCACCTACTTGCTCTTTTCACTTAAAATGCAGTCCACTTATTCTAAGTAGTTGCATGACCTACTTGCCCCTTTTAACTTAAAATTCAGTCCACTAATTCTAAGTAGGTGTATCACCTACTTGCCCATTTTAACTTAAAATTCAGTCCACTAATTCTAAGTAGGTGCATCACCTACTTGTCCTTTTCACTTAAAATGCAGTCACTAATTCTAAGTAGGTGCATCACCTACTTGTCACCTACTAGCATAGTTTAGTCAAGTAAGCACCTCACTTATTTTACACCATTTTCCCAATCTTAGTTTCTTTACAAGACTGTAGCACTAATACGCACTTGACTACTTTGACTTTTACATCGAATACCATCTTTCCCGAGTTCAAATTGTTTTTGAGTTCACTTAGTCATATATGTGTTGGAAGGCACGGGGTATTACAACTTTAAACCTATTCTACTGTCTCTAGTTGCATAGGAAACCAAGTCCATAACTATACCACATGCAATTTATAAGCGTCACATAAATAGAACTAGTACACGTAGAATATGGGGTGTTACAAAATCATTAATCAAAAGCTTTGGTTCAAAAACATCTCTCTAGAGCAAGCTAAGAACACAAAATTAAAATTGCATTTGCAATGACAATTCATAAATTAAACCTCAGCTAATGATTAAACCCATTTCAATATAACATTTAAACTAGTAATTAACAATACCCATAAACTAATTCAACCCATAAACGCATGATCACATCCCAAGAATTGGGGTTATAGCTGAACATCATAAAAAGATAAAAATGGTTACCGAATCAATTAGCCATCAACTGGGTAAGAGTAATTAAGCCTTTACAATCCTTCAATTTGCAGAAAATTCGAAATCCACTTGCAAAATCTCAAAATTGAGTCTCAAAAAGCCTTCAAGTCTACTAAGAAACTATCAAAACTCCAGAGAAAACTGTTCTAGCCTAATTTAGTATTTTCCAACTTTTTCCAACTCCTTAAAATAATTGTTCAAAATCTAATTTGTAGTCACCGAAAATAAGCCACAAAGGGTCATTTGGAGAAGTAAGTCGGGCAAGTCGAACTACTCGGCGAGCCTCCCATTGATCTCTTCCATCGCATTTTTGCCTTGTCACTCAGCATCATCAATTCCTATAACTTTGGGCGAGCTCTCTTTGCATCGCGGAACTACTCGACAATTCACCGAATGCTTCTTTTCGTCACCAACTTTGTTTCTTCCCTCAGGGCTAGCACACTGGAAGTTTAGGCGGTCAAGCTAGCTACTTGGCGATACGCCAAGTGCTCTTCGCGATCCTCAGGCTCACCCTTCTTCATTTCTTCAGCTTGTTTTGTTCCTTTTTGTCTGTTAGTGTCTTTGCTTTGCTCCTCAATCCATATACCTGAAAATCAAGGCTTTAGCATCATTTTATGGCACAAATTAAGCATTTAAGGACACTAAATTTATTTACACAAAGCCCCAAATGAGTCCAAATCTAGGACTCATCAGAGGACTCAATTTATATCCATTCAGTTCAAGTGTACTTCATTTTGATGATATTAAGTTGTTGTCTCATATCACTGAGTGTCAATTTAAATTGAAAGATATTGACACTTATGTACATGTTCCTTCCTTTTGTCCAAAAGTTAGTTCTTACTCTTTATCTTTATATTAGTGTTGTATTGTTGAGTTAATTCTATCATTGAGTTAATTATTCTAATTTATTAACTAAGTGTAATGCAAAGAGACAAATGAAAAATACATTTCAGTGGAGAAGATACATCAGTTGCTAAAACAAAGGTTAAGTAACGGCCTTTAATGCCATTAATCTTGACAATCCGTTTCTAAAAATTAAACTCCCCTACTTGTAACTTCTTCTCTTGCAATCCTATATAAGAAGTGGCTTTGTGAACATAAGATACACCACACTTCAAAATATTCTTCGTGCCGATTGGATGATCTGCCCTTCTTGTTAGGCGATCAACAATGTGGAGTTTACACTTCTTTCTATCTTTTTGGCCTTTCTTCCAAATTCGTCCTTGCCTTGTCCCTTAGCCTTTATAGTTGTAAATCATAAAAATATCATTTGAATAGACATAATTAGGCATTGAACATACTAAATACGTCTCAAATGAGAGTAAATTTACCATTCATCATCCCACGGGAATGGAGAAGAAATAATTCTAGTAGCACTTATGTTCAGTTGCAGTTGATATTTCCAAAAACAAAATGCATAAAGTAAATATTGGGTTTGTTTTCGATTTCAAGTAACAATTTATAACCAGAGTTCAATAATAAAAGTAATAAAAGACAGACTTAAGGTTTTGGTTATAAGATGGAATAGACAAGGATTGTGTTTCCCATGATATAACAATGCAACTAAAATTTCATAGAAGTACCGGTCATTTGATGATACTTGTATGAAATCCAAGTTGCATTACTATGTCATGGGGAATACAATCCTAGTCTTTTCCATCTCATAACCAAAACTTTAAGTCTGTCTTCTGTTACTTTTATTACTAAACTCTAGTTATACATTGTTACTTGAAACCTAAAACAAACCCAATATTTACTTTATGCATTTTTGTTTCTAGAAATATCAACTGTAACTGAACATAAGTGTTATTAGACTAATTTCTCCGCTTTCCCTTTGGCATGATAAGTGGTATATTTACGCTCATTTGAGTCTATTTAGTTCAACAATTAGTGACCTCAATGCCTAATTATGTCATATTCTAATGATATTTTGATGATTTGCAGGTATGAATGCTAAGGGACAAGGGAAGGATGAATATTCCATAATCTCATGGAGTATTCATAAAGAGATCAAATCCAAATCATCCTAGTTTGAGATATACGCCACTAACGGCCCTCAAATTATGTAGATCAAGTCTAAATCATCCTAGTTTGAGAAATAAACCACTAACGGCCCTCAAATTATGTTGATCAAGTCCAAATCATCTTAGTTGATAAATAAGCCACTAACCGCCCTCAAATTATGTAGATCAAGTCTAAATCATCGTAGTTTGATAAATACACCAGTTACGAACCTCAAATTATGTTGATCAAGTCTAAATCATCCTAAGTCAGGAAATACGCTACAAACGGTCCTCAAATTATGGATAATCTTATGAGATAAGAATTAAGGGAGAAATAAAATTGTACCCGTAATACTTATCAATAAAGTTATGTTTCTTCATATTTTATTTGTAATTGTAATTTTTTTTCTATCTCTTTAAAATTTGTTGTAAACAACCTGAAAAGAAGTGTAAACTCCACATTGATGATCGCCTATCAGGAAGGGCAGATCGCCCAATTCATATGACCACGCCAAAAATGACACTGCTCAACACTAGAATTAATTGAGGTAAATTGGCGAACTTAAAGAGGAATGGTGACTCGGTGAACGTAAAGGGAGAGCTTGTTGACCATTGCCAAAGGTGACAGAACTTGGAGAAAAATTGAAGGCTTAAAAGGCAAACAGCGATGTTACTCAACAATTCACCAAATGTGAAAGGCAGGCTCAAATTAGCTCGCTGACTGAGGTCCAAACACCTGAAGCTTAATGCAATACAAAGGTGAGCTAAGGAGAAATTGGAGATTCACCAAATGTGTTTTGCGAGCCCTAGTAACGTCACCAAAATGGACACATAGTGAATTTTGACCAAAATTTTGAAAAATTATAAATACCACAAAGGAGACAGAAAGAAGGGTTCTAAATCTTTTAGGGAGGCTAGTCTAAATAGTTTTTGTCTAGATTTCTAGAGAGAGACACTTTACTTTGTGAAGAACACTTTAATTTTTGGGTTTTCAACTTTTCTCTTAATTTGTACAATTTGAAGTTGAAATCATAGTGTGTATTGATTATAGTTGCTTAATTACAAGTTGTTCATAGCTTCTTTCATTAAAGGTATAATTTCTTTACATTTTGTGATGGGTGGATAAAACCTCAAAGTCTAGCGGTGTAATTATAGGGTTGGGTGTTGATTTAATGTAGTGGGAATGTTATGCTGTGTTTTGTTGTTGTTCATACATGTATTTGAGCTAAATATCATGGTGTTAATTTATGGGTTAAGGTTGCAACCCATAAATTACAATTTGAGTTATCATCATTTATTTGGAATCGTGCGGAGCAGCTTGTAATTTCGAAGACTAGGGTGAGCTCCTTGTGTCTGAAGCTACCAAGTTTCATCTGTTTTATCTAGACTTCATTTTTATATTGTATTAAGTGACATCATGTACTTATCTTGTATTTGTAAAAGTCTTGTACTCTTATTTTGGATTAGATGTGAAACTACTAGATGATGCCTCGTTTTGGGATGGTTCCATGTATTGTATTAAAGTTGATTACCCTTTCTTGTTTTGTTGTAAGTTTAATACTCATGTTGTTGACTTCCACTTGGAAATTCGTTTCATATTGCTTCGGGCTAAGTGTCAGACTTACCTAATGGTGGGATGTAGTAGGTCCCATCATGACCTGAGAAATCGGGTCATGAAAAACACATTATTCTTTTTAACAATATTCAAGGCGTACAAGATCATTTTCTTTATGTTAGTACATATGTGGATAACTAAGGCTGAGTACTTTAAAATTGGAAAACAAAAACATACCTAGTCTAATCCCACAAGTGGGATTTGGTCAAGAATTGCTAAAGTCTTTAGCGGATTCATACAAAGTGTTTGTTATAAATGCCATATTTATTATTGCTGCTAAATTTAATGTAGCGGCACTTATAATATTTTCATGATTTTTTGTATTTTTTGTAGTTTTTATGATTACCTTATTCCTAACTTTTGGGGTTAGAGAGTTTGTTTCTGATAGAGCTAGGTTCAACGAGTAGTGTTTTAAGAAAAATAGCAAGAAATGTAGAAAATTCGAAAGAATAAAGATCATTCATGGCTTTTGAGGCATATGTTTGAATATCATTCCTTTTATATAAGGTGTAATGTTATTCCTCGTCATCTTAATAATTAAATCTATATGCTTTATATTTTAAATCTTCTTATAAGCCTTTAATCTCATTTGATCTTCCTCTGTGGTTCAAGAATAAGTCACTTTTCTTTGCTTTCCTATTCTTATACATTTACATCTAAATTGTTATACTATGCCAATAATTTCTTATGTTTTACTATCTTTAGATTTAATAGTTATAATGTTTTATACTGGGCCCAAAACCAATTTATTTGTTTCAATTAAAAGTTGAATAATGGACAATATTGTATAACATACACTGATTTTTTTAAAATAAAAAATATTTGCGTCCAAACACTTAGTTGAGACTCCAAAGATTATGGCTAAGACATAGTAAGAAACTTATCATTTTCAAATTCAAAATAAAAATTCTAACAAGTTTTGCGTCAAAACATAGTCTAGCTACTTACCAATAATACATTCATTTACAAACAATACTGTCAAGTTCACAAGATATTGACGAATCTCAAAAATTTCTTTCCATCTACTATTAGCAATTCCACAAACCTCATCTATCGTAAACACATCATATATTAGTTGTGCAAACCGAGGATACCTACGACGATATGTAGAACTCCTAAATAAAAATGAAGCAGTTTGTATTCCTTCTTGGAATGTAGATATCTAAGCCCAAGATAGTCACTTCAATAAAGTGCAGGGAAAGTAATAGGTAAACATTTGAGCAACTCACACACCTGTTACATGGAAGGATTAAACGATAAAGTTCGACAATATCTTGTTGAAACGCAAACCAAACCATAGAAGACAAGCGAAGAGCACCAAAAGAGACTAGGGAATGTGTCATTGTATAATTCATTTCTTTTTGCCTCCTCTATTTACATGTCTACTGAATCAAATCATACCCTACAGCTTTTTTCCCTCAAAAAATTGTGATCCACAATATGAAATTGGGGAGAATTATTTTCCATTGATTGTTTGAGGTGGTGAGAATGAAAGGAAGTACTAATAATAAGTTCATGCCATGAATTGAATACACACCTTATCATGTATAATGTCTTCACATGCATCTAACAAAAATAGAGGTTATTACATCATTAGTAAGCTTATAAAACTCACTATTTGCAATGTTTTCTTTCTCATTTCTTCTTTTCCTCCTATTTATTGATGTTTTCATCTTCTACTTCTAAGGCAGCAATGTCACAAAAAAGTGAAAAGAGAAAATATTTACCATACAACTTAAGTTGAATTCTAAGTGAGATTTGTAATATTTTTGCATAAACACATTATTCTCTTCAACAATATTCAAGGCATACAAGATCATTTCTTTATGATAATATAAATTTGGATAACTAAGACCGAGTACATTTGAATTGGAAAACAAAAATATACTTAGTCTAATTCCACAAGTGGGATTTAGTCTAGAGTCGCTAAACTCTTTAGCGGATTCATATAATGTATTGGTTATAAATACCTCATTTATTTTTTCCCCTAAATTTAATGTAACACAATAATATTATTGCCGCAATGTTTTTACTTTTGTTGTTTTTATGAAAATCATACACCTACCTTTTGGGGCTAGGGACCTTGTTTCTGATAGCGCTTGTCTCAAAGAGAAGGATTCTAAGAAAACTAGCAAGAAACGTAAATTTTTTGAAAGACTAAAGATCATTCATGGATTTTGAGGCATATGTGTGAGTATTATTTCTTTTAAGATAAGGTGTGATGTTATTCCTTGTCATCAAGAGGGAATTCAGTAGAGAATTCAAAATAAAATACCAACTCTAATTCCATTATGAATGTAAAACATACTGCAATAATTCAGTAGTTGGGAGACTTACAAGTTTTCTCCTTTCGAATGTAGATCACCTACAACAACCGTGACTCAAATTACTAATCTAAGAATTCTCACGTGATGAATGAATTCCCTAGTTCCACAACATAATTATCCTAAATAATGAGTATTAGATTTACACTCATTTAGGTCTATTTAGTTTAACAATTAGTTCTTCAATGCCTAATTATGTCGTATTCTAATGAGTTTTTTGATGATTTGCACCTATGAAGGCTAAGGGAAAGGGAAAGGATGAAGGTTAAAAAGTATGGCCAAAAACATGAAAAGAAATGTAAACTCCACATTGTTGATCGCTTAATGAAAAGGGTGGATCACCCAATTGGCATGACCATGATCGAAGGTGAAAGTACTAGGAGAAAAATAGAAGGCTTAAAAAGTGAACAAAGGTGTATTAGGCAATCCGCCGAATGTGAAAGGCGGACTCAAACGAGCTCGTTGACTGAAGTTCAAACACGTTAAGCCTAAAGCAAGAGAAAGGTGAGCTAAGTAACAAACAGTGATCCACTAAATAAGCTTGGCGATACGAATCGGTCACGCGTTGAGTTTTTAGCCAAATTTTGGGAAATTATAAATATCCAAAAGGAGAGGGAAAGAAAAGGTCAGAAAATTGTTTGAGAGTTCTGAATCTTTTAGAGAGAGAAACACTTTTACTTTCTAGAAACACTTTTCTAGTTTTGGAGTTCTCAACTTTGCTCTTGAAATTAACAAATTGAAGTTAAAATCAAAGTGGGTATTATTTTAAATTGCTTAATCTCATGTTATCCATAATTTCTTTCATGCAAGGTATAATTTTTTTACACTTTTTGATAGGGGGATAAAACCTCAAAGTCTAGGGGAGTAGTTATGGGGTTGGGTGTTGATTTAATGTAGTGGGTAATGTGTTATGCTCTATTTTATTATTTTTCATACATGGATTTGGGCTAATTATCATGGAGTTAACTTATGGGTTAAGGTAACAAACTTAATTCGTACTTCTGATCTCTGATTGATGCTAGAAAAAGATTGATTGAAGTGGGTAATTTGTTCGATACTTACAATTTAGGTTTGATGTCAGTAATTTGCTTGAAAAAAAAGATTATGGGTTGGATATATTAACCCTATGTCTGCATTAAAAGAGAATATGGTGTAAGGTATTGGGTTCTTAGTTATGCATATAGATGAGACGGAATAGAGATTTTATGAATTGATTCTATGAGATTGAACAAACATTAGTGTCATTGTAACACCTAGGACATTGGAAAAGGTTTTAAGTGGGTTAGCAGGCTCGACCACGAGCCTAAAGTAGGCAAAGGATCTTTATTGAATCCTAAATGGTCCGTGAAAGGGGTCCACTGGTTGTTTACAGAGGTGGCCCAACTGTTTAGGGCTCCTAGGAAAAGGAGGTCACCGGTTCCCTAAACGGCCAGTAAAGGCTTGTACAGTCCGTTTAGGGACCCTTAGAAGTCACCTATCAACTTTTAAGTCAGGGTCAATTTTATCTTTCCCCCTATATGTTTGATAACTAAGATATGTCGTTTTAACCGCCATTCTAAAACCTATATAAGTAATTTAAGTCCTAAAACTACCCATTCTAAATCATTCACCTAAATTATAAATTTCCCTCCAAATTCTTCCCCAAAATTCTCTCTAAATCTAAGGAATAAGAAGTTGGGGATTCACTTCAAGATCTTCAATTCACCATAGCTATTGGGCCTTGATCACTAGAGTATGTTAGTATTCACCTATGAACTCTTTTCCTCCATAGGGTTCCTCAAAGATCTTCCAATATTACAAGTTAGATTCTCAATTTCAAGTTAGGGTTGTATTCAATCTTCCTGGGTTCTTTTCAATTATGATTCAATTTATTGCTTTCTCTCTTCCTATGCATGAATTAAAAGTATTTACAAGATTTTGAGGTTAATTCATATGAACCCATGCATGATCCATGATTTTTGACTGTGAACACATGATGAAACTTATGAACTATGAAATATCAATTTATAAAGATATGCATGTTTTTTTGTGAAAGCAATGTTTATGACTCAAGTAAGCATATAGATGAAGGAATCTATATGTTCTGTGAAGCTTGGCCATATGACATGAATGAAATCTAAATTTTCCATCAATGCTTTTGATTATTTTCTTATATTAGGTATTGATTAGTATGGTATCTGGATATGCCATCAATGATCATAGACCATGTTTCTAAAACTACTATCATTAGTATTATATCATTTTTATTATGAATTTAATGACTAGGATGGTGAAAGATTTTCTCATGCATGGTCTAAGAAGCTACTTGTGATGTTTCTAGCTTTGATTAGTATTTGAATTGTACTATTCCATGGATGATATTATGAATATGACTAGCGACTATTCCATGGGAATTTACTTAGCACCGAGGGGGCTCTTGCGATGATGGTTTCTGTTAGTGTACGTGCAACTTTAACAACAATCCCTAAGTCACAGATCTATGTGCCACCATAGGATGTTGTCCCAAATAGACATTATCTAGTGGATCCACCTTAGCTCTAATTCATGGTCCTACCTTGGCAAGTAGGACACTCTTCTTTCGGTTTGGGAGCAGTACACTGGATTCCATGTTATAGCTCCCATGATTTATGCCTGTTAATGGAAAAATTCTCACAATAATAAACAAAGGTTACTTTCAAAGTATCTCACAAGTGTCTTAAAGATGTTAGGCTTACATTGACCATAATTCTGTCTTATGTTTTCTGACCTTTTATCTTATGATTTAGCTTGGTCATTGCATTACATGTAAAGTCCTTTTTAGCATGATTTCATATCTTTTATGAATTTTTATCATACTTAGTACATTCAATTTACTAATGCATACTTGTGCCTACATTGTCTCATAATATAGGGTATGACGCTCCTACCTCACTTACGTAAGGCTAAGTAATCTCTCAGATTCAAAGATTGGCGAGTCCTCATGTTCGAAGGACCAAAACACTTTTATGGCTTTCCTTTATTTTTAGTTCTTAGAAATTTGTATGTGGTGTATGTGTTACGTACCAAACACTTCTTCTTGATGTAATTGATGGCTTGTTGAGACTATGTTAGACTTACGCTTTGTCAAACTCTTTTATGATATAAGACAGTTTCTTTGAAATCTTTATTTCTATTATCTTATAAGATTTATGTTAAGTGTCTTGTGTAGCACCTTTCGGGGTTCTATACATCATGTTACGCCTAGGTTATACTTTGGGTCGTGACTGGTATGAGAGTCAGGCTTAGAAGTGAACCACATTTATGAATATGAGGCTATAAGATGTTCAAGAAATTTCACTTTTTTCATTAATCTAAAGTCGTGTCATAGAGTTTACCTCTAGAAAGGTCCTCCTCTCCTAACCCATGTTTATACTTTATAGAATATGCCTCCATGAAGCAATCATGCGAGAAGGAATGTTCGTGAAAATTTGGAGCCTTAGGTTCCTCAATTGTCGGACAACCCTTTGGTCTAGAAAGTGGATAATGATGAGTTTCAAGCCACATTTCATGCATTGACCCAAGCTGTGATGGCTCAAGTAAATAGGGAGGTTGTGGCTCCCATGAACCGAGTGGGTATGACAGCAACAAGGGCTAGTTACTTTACTAGGATGAATCCTCTGGAATTTAATGGGTCTAAAGTTGAGAAAGATCCTCAAGAGTTCAATGATGAGGTTTACAAAATAGTGAGAATTATGGGTATCACTTCGGTAGAAAAGGCAGAATTGGACACTTATCAATTTAAAGGTGTTTCTCAAGTTTGGTTTAACCAACGGAATAAGGAGAAGGAAATTGATGTGGGTCCTCTTGATTGGCAAAAATTTAAGGTTGCCTTAATAGATCATTTCCCCTTGAAATGAGGGACGCAAAGGTATTGAGTTCATTAACCTTCATCAAGTGAATATGAGTGTGAAAGAGTATGCTTTGAAATTCACACAATTGTCCAAATATGCTCCAACTATGGTTCTCGGTCCAAGGTAAAGGATGTTTAAGTTTGTGTCAGGTGCTTCTAACTTGGTGGTCAAAGAATGTCTCACCGCCATGCTTGTTAAGGATATGGATGTCTCATGTTTGATGGTTCATGCCCAACAAATCGAAGACGAAAAACTTAAGGAAAGACTAGGGATTCAAAGAAGTTAAGAATGGATCATGCTGATTTATCACATTCTAGGTCTGGTGAAGGTAATCGTTATGAAGGTATTAGTTCTAGTGTGAAAATAATGTTTAGGTGTTAGAGGTGTGTAAAAACCCATAGGGGTGGATGTCTAGCCGGTTCAAATGCATGTTTTGGTTATGGAAAAATGGGTCATATGAAAAGGGATTGTCCTTCGATTACTAGGAATGAGGGAGATAATCATTAACAAACTCAACCTTACCCTTTTTCAGGTTCTAGTGGTCATCAAAAATAGAATAGGTTATATGCTCTTCAAACTCGACAAGATCACAAGGGTTCCTCTGATGCGGTAATTTGTGGTCTTTTAGCTTGTGGTTATGCATTGTGAGATATTAGTTGTTTCATTAACTATGGTAAGACTCCATGTATGGTTATTGTGTTCTAGTCAACCTTGAAACCTTTGAGGAAATTCCTTAAGTGTTTACTTGTATCAACAATTTTGTGGTTGTTAAGACTATAATGTTATGTTTGGGATTGAGGAAGATGGATTTTAAAAGAGTAGAGAGGTTGCTCCCAAGGGGGAGATAGTGTGCTTCGTGATGGGTGTGTTTGGGACTATTTAAATTGTTGGAAGGATTCCTTGCTATGGTTTTCCATGTGAAATTCCAAAGGCGGTGTGACATCTTAGTATCCTTATCTTATTTGGTTATCTTCGAGCTAGCTTGTGGCATTAGCCTATCATGTTCACTCTTTAGGATTGTTGCGTTCTTAGTCATTCTCATGTTTCCTCATGCATGCATGCTCATGAAAATTTTATATCTCTATTTATGTGATTTAGCTTGACTGATTGCTTCATGATTGTGTGCAATTGAGTATGATTTGCATGTGTGCCTGATGAAATGATGTTTTGAACATGTTTTAGCTTGGAGTCGATGTTCCTCCTTAGTTATGTGCATTTTAATGAAATTGCATTCATTTTGGGTTGTTAGGTTCTCTCATACTCTTTTTATGCTAGCTTGAGTTCGATTTGAGGCAAATGTTCCAAAGGGGGAGATATTCTAACACCTCGGACTTCAAAAAAGGTTATAGTGGGTTAACAAGCTGCACCACAGGCCTAAAACATGTCAGGGACCCTTCCCTGAACCCTAGACGGTCGTGAAAAGGGTCAACTAACCATTTAGGGAGGTGGTCCAACCATTTAGGGCAGCCAAGAAAAGGAGGTCACCTGGACAGTTTCCTAAATGGCAAATAAAGGCTTGTACGGTCCATTTAGGGACCCTTAGAAGTCACTCGTCACCTTTTAAGTTAGGGTCATTTTTGTCGTTCCCCCTATAGTTGAAACCTAAGCTATATCATTTTAACCCCCCATTCTAAGCCCTATATAATTGATTTAATTCATAAATCTACCCATTCTAAATCATTCACCTAAATTCTAAATTTCCCTCCAAGTTCATCCCTAAATTTTTTTCTCTAAAGCTAAGGAAGAATAAGCTAGGGTTTCACTTCAAGATCTTCAATTCATCATAGCCATTGGTTCTTGATCATTAAGGTATGTTATTATTCACATATGGAGTCCTACCCTCCATAGGGTTCCTCAAAGATCTTCAAATTTTACAAGTTAGATTCAAAATTCAAAGTTAGGGTTTTATCCAATCTTCATGGGTTCTTTTCAATGATGATTCAATTGATTGTTTCTTATCTTCTTATGCATGAATTATAAGTATTTACATGATTTTGAGTTGAATTCGAATGGACCCATGCATGATCCATTATTTTTTACTATGAACACAAGGTGAAGCCTATGAACTATAAAATATAAATTTATGAAGATATACATGTTTTTATGAAAGCAATGTTTATGATAAGCTTATAAATGAAGATATATATATATATATATATAGGTCTTGATTAGTATGGTATACGGATATGCCATCAATTATCATGCAACAAGTTTCTAAAACTAATATCAGTAGTACTATGGCATTTTTAGTATGAAGTTAATGACTATGGGTCTTATAAAGCTATTATGAAAAGATCATGGATGGTGAAAGTTTTTCTCACGCATGGTCTAAGGAGCTAGTCTATGATATTTCTAGCTTGGATTAGTATCTTAATTGTATTGTTCCATTGAAGATAATAGTAATAAGAATAATGACTATTCCATGGGATTTTATTTAGCACCAAGTGGGCATTTGGGATTAAGGTTTCCGTGAGCGTATGTGGACCTATAGTAGCAATACCTAAGTAATAAAACTAAGTGCACACCATATGATTTTTTCTCAAATAGACATTATTTAGTGGATCCAACTTATCTCAGACTCATGGTCCTACCGTGGTAAGTAGGACACTCTCTTTTTGTTGTTGGAGCAGTACACTGGATTCCATTTTATAGCTCACATGGTCTATATCGGTTAATGGTAAACTTCCCTTAAAAATGAACTAAGGTTACTTTCAAAGTATCTCACAAGTGTTTTAAAGATGTTAGGCTTGAATTGACCATGATAATTTCTTACATTTTTTAACCTTTCATCTTATGACTTAGCTTGGTCATTGCATGTCATGTAAAGTACTTTTTAGCATTATTTTGTACATTTTATGCATTTTTATCATACTTAGTACATTCTATATACTAATGCATACTTGTGCCTACATTGTCTCATAATGTTGGGTATGATGCTCTACATTTTATACTTGTGGATAGTTGTTCTCTCTCCCAGATTCGAAGATTGGTTAGTCCTCATGTTTTATGGACCAAGACACTTTTATAGCTTTCCTTTATTTTAGGTTTTGAGACTTTTGTATGTGGTGTATGGGTTACGTTCCAACCACTTCCTATTGATGTAATAGATATCTTGTTTAGAGATGTTCTTGTCCGCATTTTGAGCTGGAAAAAGTGAGAAAGTATTCTATCAACTTAGGCGATCTGAGCTCCAAATGGTGATCCACCAAATACACTAAGCAGACTCCATCAAGTTCGCCGAATCAGCCTTCATGTTTGGTATCTATCCAGGCCTCTTTGGTGAGCTTTAGTTCATTTTGGCGATTCCCCAAATGTACTCGACGACGTCAGTCGTGACCGCCGAGCGCACTTGCCATAAAAAGGCCAAGGGTCTTTTCATTTTAAAAAAGAAAGTCTTTGCTATATTTGAACTCTTTTTTTCCTTAAGCTTTCAATACCATATTTTAGTGCGCGAGTGCCTCGTATGTGTGCTTTTGAGTTCTTAGAGTGCATTTGGAGTGCTTGATTTGCGACCAAACCCCATATTCCCTCTTTTGTTGTACTTTTTGTCTACTTTAGGTTTGTATTTGATTAATATCTCCTTATTTGTGCTTAAAATTATGTTCTTAGATATGGGCTAAAGGCCATTTAAAATGTACTATTGGTTTATTTTATTGGGTAGTGCTAAATAGATCATATTGAGTTGTGCCCATAAGTTAGATATTTGAATTTGTACCTAGAATTACTATATTTGATTGTGTTGGTTAAATGTTGAAATTGAGTGTTGATATGTACTAGGTCTTGGTTGAATTTGACGTGGACGAAGTCTAATTAACCAGTGTTACTCCGATTGCATGATTTTTGCCAATGATAGATTGAGTGATGGGTTTCTTATTGGAAAATCTCATTGATTTGAGGAATACTTTGTGATATTTGGGGGAAGTCTGAGTAACCATGGGTAGAAAAGCATGTGGGTAGATTGTAAAGTTGATGGGGAATTGGATATTGTTGCGTATGTTTCAATGTGTGAAAATAGACACTTGGCTGAACATTGTCTATTCGACAAGCTTATTGTAGCTCCCCAAGGCAGTTAGGAGAATCACCGAGTAAGCCCTAGCTCGTCTTCTTGAGTGAATATGTGACCTAGGTATTGTTCAATTCGGCTTGCTTGTCTTAGTACACTGAAACATACTTGGTGTATCTCCAAGTGACAGTGGGAATCACCATTTATGCTTGTTCCTCTAAAGTTTGCACTATCACTTTCGGTGGTCTTGTCTTTGTCCACCGAAACCAACTAGGTGAATCAACGAGTTGGAGTTAACTCCACCAATTGTGCCTATGTTCTTTGAAATTGTGTACTATTCATATTGACCAACTCACCTAAGCTTGCCCAACCTGTTAGGCAGGCCGGCTTTGTAACACCCTGAAATTTTAGTAAGTTGAACTGGTGAGTTCTAGAGTCTTTGGTAGGAGTTTTGGAGAGTTGAATGAGGGTTAGAACTCATAGAAATGATTCCCGTACTTAGACTGACATAATCAGGGTTCAAACATCTGGGTACGACTCCCCAAGGACCACCCAAGGGGTCCTTGAGGAGGACCCCAACACTGCCCAAAAGCTATAAAAAACAGCTTGGTTAACGGAGGCAGATCATACCCAGTAGACCAGTCCACGCCCCGTAGGTCATGGGCGTGGGCTAGGAATTATTCTAGGAAGGCATGGCCTTTATTTTTGAGCCCCAACCCCAAACCACGAAACCACAGGATGGCCAGTAGACCCATCCACGGTCCGTGGATGGGTGGGCATGGATGAGAGCAGTTTTCCAGATTTTTATTTTAAGTTAGGGGTCTTAGTTTTAGTTAGTTATTTAATTAGGGGTTAGGAGGGACGATTAGATAAAGAATTAACTTCCTATATATAGTATTTTAAGTCCATAAACACTCAATTAACTCATTATAACCCAAGACCCCAAATCAAAAACCCAACTACTCTTCCCTCCCAAAATCTTCTCTCTAGAACCCCCATTGAAGAACCAAGACGGAAACCAAGTTAGAGCTTGAAGAAATAGCTTTTCACGATGAATTTGTTAGGATTCCACACCTAAGGTATGGGAGTTCTTCATTTTTGGTTAGCTATCACCAAGAAGCCCCTTCACCTATGTTTTCAAATCCCCCAATTCTATGCTTTACAAATCTAGTCATGGGTCTTCTTCCAAAACGAAATCAAATATTTAATTAAGGTTTATTTCAATTGATTATGATGATTTATGATTGGAATAATGGAGTATTAATGGATTTTGATGAAAACCTCCCTTGGCCCATGATTTCCCCTTCTTCCTAAATTGTGAACTAAGGTGTGACTTGATTAATCATAGAAGTTTAACATTTGATTATGTTTATGTTTATTATGTTGTTGAATCATGATATATCTCTATCTAGTATGGTAATTCAAGAAGTTAGGGTTGGTCTTGATTCTTAGCTTTGAAAGGCAATTTGCTAGGGTTGTATGTGTTGATGAATATTGTATATGAACTTGTTGATCCACTTGAAAGGTGGAGGTGTTTAATTATGATGTAGTACTTGATGTTAGAATAATTCTACATGTATTATTGATTAACCTAATATTCTAGGGTAATGTCATGAAAGAGGAAAATTGAGGGTTTGTTTAAATGTGATCCTCCTAGAATGATAAATTCTCAATGTAATGCCTTAGATTAGATCGCCTAGACTATAATTTGTTTAGGGTAATGCTTCTAAGCATGAATTGACTTGATCATGATATTATGTGCATGTTGATGAATACTTGAAGTATAAACTGCCAATCATGATGTGATTAATGTATTGATGAGTTGTTGGATCATGGTATTCCCTTATCTGTTGTGCTATTGCTATATGTTGGAATGAGTTGGTCCATAACCCTTGAAGGGCATATTGTGAAGGCTTGTGCATGTCGACAAGATTGTGTGTGAACTCATGATTTACTTAGAAGTTGAAAGTCCTATGACTATTGAGTATATTGTGGCATTGTTGAAAAGTTGTTCTTCCCTTACCCCTACACTTGATATTGTGTGAATGGTCTAGGATGAATATAATGTTGTTGTTGTTTCATTGGAGGGACAATTACATACACACACTCCACGCATAAACATGATTTTGATGTATCACTAGTGTTAATTGAAAGTATAATTCTCATATGCACCTTTACACATTATTATGCATGAAATGTACTTGACCATATTGATCCTATTGTGTTGATTGAAAGTCCATTCTCATGAGAACACATGATCTTGGTGAGATAGATATTCTCACATACTAATTATGATTCTAAAGTTGTAAGTACATTCTCACCTTTAATGAATCTATGAGCTATTTTGTGAATTGTATTGAACGAAGGGTAGAGCACTCCTTCACACATGTAAATACAATTCAAGGACTAATATTGTATAATTTGGGAAATAATATTTAGTACCGAGTGGATATGGACAATGAGGTAAATGACGTCCCACTAATGCAATAGTGATGGTCATCCAAAGTGAACTGATGAGATGGAAGCCCCTCCGCCAATGCAATAGGGCGAGTTTCTAGAAGCAATCTCATATCACCGAACCATGTGCCCGCATAGGTACCTTTAGCTAGTGGATCCACCTTATAGCTATATATTTTAGTTCTATCTTAGGCAAGTAAGACACCTTTCTTGATGTAGGGTTACAGACACCGAATTCGATGTAGCTCACATGGTCTATGTCGGTTATGGCTACTTTTCCATATATAATAAAGATAATGAATGAGACACGAACTATACTATGACTTCTTGGTGAGTTTTACTTAGTAGGAGTGGGGGTATGGGACTTCACTTCCACATTGCACAAGTAGACTTAGTAGGATGTCATGGGATGGTTCCTATGCATTATAATGAGATTTGAATGCATGCATGTGTATTGAATGGCTAATTGTTATGCATGACTTTCCTTATAAATTCAAGTAATGTACATGACTATTTCCTTATTTGTGACTATAGCTTATAATGAGGTCTAATGATGAATTGCATGACTAAAGTGGTTTCAAAGGAGTACTTAGTAGGGTTGGTATTATGGGATGCCAACCATACATTGCACAAGTGTTTTTGATGGGTTACTTAGGTGATGTTTACTTAATGATGAGATGATCTTGGTATTTGAATTTGCATTACTTTATGATTGGAGGCTATGTATTGTGAAGTTTGGGATGTGTTTTATATTGATGTTGGAGACTATGCTTGTTATTATAATGATATCTCTCATGTTATAATGAAATGTATGTTAGTTGCCTTGTTGGTTGTATTCTCCAACTATATCAAAGATGATGTTCAAAAATGGCATATAGCATGATTTTAAATGAAATGTCCCTTTTCATGCATGTTTTTAATGGTTTTATGCATGGCTTCCATACTTGGTATTTTTTGTGCTAACCCTATATTTCTACATTTTCTATAAGTGTAGGCCTTGGAGATATTGGATTTCATCCTCGTGGCTAGGTTTATAGGAGATCAATAAGAAGAAGATTGGTGAGGCCTCATTGTATTCGAGGGCTCAGCCATATGTCATTTATTATCTTTACTTTTATGTTTTAAACTTGTTGTAAGGACCTTGTCCCTAAAGTTGTATTCAAGAGTTTTAATTCAATGTTATAGATGGTTTGAGACATAGTGTCATAGATTCTCTTTAATTTTATAAGAGACTTTGATTGTATAGAAATGTTTTAATTCCACTCTATTTTCTTATGCTTTTATGTTCATGAATGTTATGAGGCTTATATGCAACCCCTTTGGGGTTAATTACGCTGTGTTACTTCTAGGGGGTAACCCCGGGTCGTGAAAAACATCGTATCAGTGCATAAGGTAGTTCAAATGTTTTTTTTGGATTTCTCAAACCACATCTAGTAGAATCTTGTTCGTAAGTATGAAGCGCGCCACATTTTATGAATAGGAGGCTATTAGATGTTTGGAAAAACTTCACTTCTTCATTCTCTAAAGTCATGCCCTAGAGTATAGCTTTATTAGACCATCTCGTAATGTGTGCCCTATGGTTTTCAGGATATGACTACTTTAAGGGCCTACATTGAAGGGGTTGAGGAAGACAATGTGGTGCAAGAAGTTCCACTCCAAGCCCCTCTCCAAGCTCCAATGGACCTTATGGGGGAGAGTGTGACTCATGCAGACTTTAGGTCCACTATCCAATTGTTGGCTCAAGCCTTGAAGGTTCAAGTAAACAAACAGGTTGTAACTCCGGCAAATCTCTTAAGGGGGATAACTACTTCTAGATTGAGAGATTTTTTAGGGTGGTATCCCCCTATGTTTTATGGATCCATGGTGGGTGAAGATCCTCAAGGGTTTGTGTAGGGGGTATCTAAGGTGTTAGACCGTATGGGGGTAACTTCGATAGAGAAAGTGGAGTTAGACTCTTGCCAACTCAAAAGGGTTGCACAAATGTGACATGATCAATGGAGAGAGACTATACCGGTAGGATTGGGCCCTATAGAGTGGGAAGGGTTCAAGAGTGCCCTTTTAGGTAGGTTTTTCCCTTTAGAAATGAGAGAAACTTTGATCCTTGAGTTCATCAACCTCGAACAAAGTGACATGTTTGTTAAGAAATAGTCATGGAGGTTCACCCATTTGTCTAAGTATGTTCCAATCCTAGTATCTGCTCCCAAATCGATGATGAGTAAGTTTGTGTTGGGATTGTCTGATTTAGTGGAAAATGAATGTCGTATGGCCATGTTTGAACATAACATGAATATCCATCGTCTTATGGAGTATGCCTTTGAAATTGAGCAAAAGAAACTTAAAGAAAGGTTCAAAGAGAAAAAGAGGGTTAGGATGGATAATGGAAATTCTTCATTTGAGAGGTCCGTTGAACAAGATCCTTCTAAGATTCTCCCAAAATTTAAGGGAAAGAGGGTGTCTAAACCTAAGCCTAAAATAGGAAGCAATAGTGAATCGGTGTTACTTAGGCGTACTTGTAAAAATTGGGGAAAGAAACGTGATGGTAAGTGTCTATCCGGCACGAAGGACTGTTATGGATGTGGTAGGAGTGACCACAAAATAAAATATTTCCCGATATTCGCCACTAGGGGAAAGGAAAGGAAGAAAGTTACGTCTGATGCTCTACAAGCTAGAGATGAACAAGAGTATCCTCCTAATGTTGCTCCTGGTATGTTTTTCATGCTTATTTCTATCTGGTAATACTTGTCTTTTGTGACTTGGTAATAGGATATGACGAAATTTTTTGTTGTCCTTAGTATTCATGGGCTTAATCATGGACATATGTGGTTGTTGGTATAACCCAACTTAGCCATAATGAGTTTTATGATGTGTTCGATTTGGATGAATGGTGGTGTTTAAGTGATGCCTAGAGGGGTTGAGTGAGTAAACTCTCTTAAAGAGGATATTAGTGTAATCCTCCATGGTTTAGAATCATATTGTGTGATAAGTGTGAAGACTTAGTCATGACTTGCGCCGACCTTAGAATTGAAGGAAGTGATGTTGTAAAGAGTTTAAATAGGTTTACCCCAAGTGAAGGATAATGTGCTTAAATGGTAAGGTCATTGAGTGTCCTTGATGTTCATAAGTTTGGTTTGCTGGATAATCTCACCTTAAAAGGTGTAGTGAGTTGAGAAATTTAGACCCGATTTGGTAGGCTCATATCATACCTTGAGTTGTGCTAGTAAGGTTGCTTGTGAGCAAAAGTGCTTGGATGAGAAACTCTAATTTAGAAGTACCAATTGGGATCTTAGACCGGCAAGTTAAGAAATAGAAGAGTGAGAAAGTGCTTCCACGAAAATGTTGAGGAGTGGTATTTTAGTAAGGGTGTTAGTTGAAGGTGCTTAATTGGGAGGCCAAGGGCCAATGAGATGTCTCAATATCCTTATGTTCCCTTATATTTCTCCTCTAGCCTATGATGATGAGTTCTCCTTGACTCATTTCTTGATTTTGGAGTCTTGGATGTTATATGTGTCCTATAATTTCCTTGTTCCATAGAGTTACTTTTGTTAACCTTGGTAGGATTTGGATATATGATTATTAGATGTCTATTGGTTTTAGAGCCCGGTAAGGTTATAATGAGTCCTGCTAATGCCTTGAGTTTGTTGAAAGGAGTAGTATTTGAGGCTTCTTTTTTGTAAAAAAGGGCTTACTCCCAAGGGGGAGATCATGTGCTTGTGTAGCAATATTGATTGAGAATCCTGATATCCTCATCTTTTCTTCTATTCCTATTCTATCTTGAGACCAAGAGTTTCTTTTGGGGCTTATTTTTATGTGTAGGAGTCATGAGTATGTTACAAATTTCCATGATATCCTTGTCTTTTGCTTGTTTTTAGGGATTCTTTCTTTGTATAAAATGGATTTTTCATGATTTACATCTTCCTCATGTTGTTGTACATTCTAGTATGGAGATGGCATATTTGACGTCATGTAATGGTGTGATAAACATGCGTTGTTGTATTTTGGAAGTAATGGTATAGGCTCACTCCTAAGGGGGAGATGGTATGCCTAGCAAATATTGTTGTTATGTGCTTATATGTTGCCATGACTTCTATGTATAATGCATGTTCATGAAAACTTGTGTTTTGAAAGAAAATGAGTTCATGTGAGTTGTTTCTCTCATGTTGTGGTGCTTTGAGTAAGAGTTGCCTATGGTACTTCATGAGGAGAATAAATGGACATGTTTTAGTTAGGAGAGGGTAGTTCCTCCTCGAACATGACAAGTGATGAGAATCTCATGCATGAATAGGTTGTTTAGATATAATTTATACTTCCTTGTATTGCTTTGATCAAGTTGAATTGGAGTTGATGTTCCCTCCTTGAATAAGTGCCCATTATGAATATCGTATCTTGAGTTGTGCATTATTGATGTTTCTTGCATGATTGGGCTGATAGTCTTGAGTCTTTAATTCCAAACACTGTTTCTAGTGTCATTCGACGATGAATGTTCCTAAGGGGAAGATAATGTAACACCGCAGAATTTTAGTAAGTTGAACTAGAGGGTTCTAGAGTCTTTGGCATGAGTTTTGGAGTGTTGTATGAAGGTTAGAACTCATAGAAATGACTCCCGTACTTAGATTGACATAATTAGGGTTCAAACGTCCGGGTACGACTCCCCAAGGACCACCCAAGGGGTCAATGAGGAGGACCCCAATACTGCCCAAAAGCTGTCAAAAACAACTAGGTTCACGGAGGCAGATCACACCCAGTAGACCAGTCTACGCCCCGTAGGTCATGGGTGTGGGTTAGGACTTAGTATATGTAGGCTTGGCCTTCATTTTTGAGTCCCATCCCCAAACCACGGAACCACAGGATGGACTGTAGACCCATCCACAGTCTGTGGGTGGGTGGGTGTGGATGAGAGTTTTCCAGATTTTTATTTTAAGTTAGGGGTCTTAGTTTTAGTTTGTTATTTAATTAGGGGTTAGGATGGACGATTAGATAACTAATTAAATTCCTATATATAGTATTTTAAGTCCATAAACACCTAATTAACTCATTATATCCCAAGACCCCAAATCAAAAACCCAAATACTCTTCCCTCCCAAAATTTTCTCTCTAGAACCCCTATTGAAGAACCAAGATGGAGACCAAGTTAGAGCTTGAAGAAGGAGCTTTTCACTATGAATTTTGAAGGATTATAGACCTAAGGTATGGGAGTTCTTCATTCTTAGTTAGCTATCACCAAGAAGCCCCTTCAACTATGTTTTCAAATACCCCAATTCTAGGGTTTTCAAATCTAGTCATGGGTCTTCTTCCAAAACGAAATCAAATATCTAATTAAGGTTTTTTTTCGATTGATTATGATGATTTATGATTGGATTAAAGGAGTATTAATCTATTTTGAAGAAAATCTCCCTTAGACCCATGATTTCCCCTTCTTCCTAAATTGTGAACTAAGGTGTGATTTGATTGATCATAGAAGTTTAACAATTGATTATGTTTATGTTTATTATGTTTTTGAATCATGATATCTCTCTATATAGTATGGTAATTCTAGAAGTTAGGGTTGATCTTGATTCTCAGCCTTGAAAGGCAATTTGCTAGGGTTGTATGTGTTGATGAATATTGTATATGAACTTGTTGATCCACTTGAAAGGTGGAGGTGTTTAATTATGAGTTAGTACTTGATGTAAGTATAATTCTACATGTATTCTTGATTAACCTAAGATTCTAGGGTTATGTCATGAAAGTGTCAAATTGAGGGTTTAACTGTGATCCTCCTAGAATGATGAATTCTCAATGTATTGGCTTATATTAGATCCCCTAGACTCGAATTGGTTTAGGGTAATGCTTCTAAACATGAATTGACTTGATCATGATATTATGTGCATGTTGATGAATACTTGAAGTATAAAGTGCCAATCATGATGTGATTAATGTATTGATGAGTTGTTGGATCATGGTATTCCCTTATCTGTTGTGCTATTGCTATATGTTGAAATGAGTTGGTCCATAACCCTTGAAGGGCATATTGTGAAGGCTTGTGCATTTCGAAAAGATTGTGTGTGAACTCATGATTTACTTAGAAGTTGGAAGTCCTATGCCTATTGAGTATATTGTGGTATTGTTGAAAGGTTGTTCTTCCCTTACCCCTGTACTTGATATTGTGTGTTGTTGTTGTGTCATTGGAAGGATAATTACATATACACACACTCCACGCATAAACATGATTTTGATGTATCACTAGTGTTAATTGAAAGTATAATTCTCATATGCACCTTTACACATTATTATGCATGAAATGTACTTGACCATATTGATCCTATTGTGTTGATCGAAAGTCCATTCTCATGAGAACACATGATCTTGGTGAGATAGATATTCTCACATACTAATTATGATTCTAAAGTTGAAAGTACATTCTCACTTTTAATGAATCTATCAGCTATTTTGTGAATTGTATTGAACGAAGGGTAGAGCACTCCTTCGCACACGTAAATACAATTCAAGGACTAATATTGTATAATTTGGTAAATAATGCTTAGCATCGAGTGGATATGGACAATGAGGTAAAGGCCCTCCCACCAATGCAATAGTGATGGTCATCCAAAGTGAACTGATGAGATGGAAGCCCCTCCTAATGCAATAGGGCGGGTTTCTAGAAGCAATCTCCCTATCCCATAACTATGTGCCCACATAGGTACCTTTAGCTAGTGGATTCACCTTATATCTATATATTTTAGTTCTACATTAGGCAAGTAGGACACATTTCTCAATGTAGGGTTGCAGACACTGGATTCCATGTAGCTCACATGGTCTATGTCGGTTATGGCTACTTTTCCCTATATAATACTGGACAATGGGTGGGTGTCCAACAAACATTCCTTAGCTAAGAAAGATTCATTCATCGCAAATTAAATTTTGATGAACTTCTTTTCACTTTCAGTAATTCATGGAAGAAAGAATCGTTAAAAAACTTATGACTGCACCAACTACAAGAAAAGACCTCATGATAGTCAATATGGGGCCTCTCTATGGTAGATTTGGTATCAACCCCGGAACCATGGTGACAGAGGTCAGCAATTATCAGAGATATACAGAGATAATTCGAACTCCTAGTTTTATCGATGCTGAGATGTTTACCCATGAGTTCTATAGGGCATCCCATTAGTAAACCAGTTTGGTCCGATTTATCAGATTCTGATATTATTGACCGATTTGAACAATGTAGTCAAGTCAATAGCAGCCAGAGCAAAAGATTGATATATAATGACAGTTCGCTTTCTTGTGCCAACATCTCCATACTAAATAGATTTGGAAATTCTACTGAGACACGAACTATACTATGACTTCTTGGTGAGTATTACTTAGTAGGAGTGGGGTTATGGGACTTCATTTCCACATTGCACAAGTAGACTTAGTAGGTTGTCATGGGATAGTTCCTTTGCATTATAATGAGATTTGAATGCATGCATGTGTGTTGAATGGATAGTTGTTATGCATGACTTTCCTTATAAATTCAAGTAATGTACATGACTATTTCCTTATTTGTGACTATTGCTTATAATGAGGTCTAATGATGAAATGCATGACTAAAGTAGTTTCAAAGGAGTACTTAGTAGGGTTGGCATGGTGGGATGTCAACCATACATTGCACAAGTGTTTCTTACGTGTTGCATAGGTGATGTTTTCCTACTAATGAGATGATCTTGGTAATTGAATTTGCATTACTCTATGATTGGAGGCTATGAATTGTGAAGTTTGGGATTTAATTTATAATGATGTTGGAGACTATGCTTGTTATTATAATGATATCTCTCATGTTATATAATTAAATGTATGTGAGTTGCCTTATTGGTTGTATTCTTCAACTATTTCAAAGATGATGTTCAAAAATGGCATATAACATGATTTCAAATTAAATGTCCCTTTTCATGCACGTTTTTAATGGTTTTGTGCATGGCTTCAGTACTTGGTACTTTTTGTGCTAACCCCGTCTTTCTACATTTTCTGTAAGTGTAAGCTTTGGAAATATGGGACTTCATCCTCTTGGTTAGGCTTATAGGAAATCAAGAAGAAGAAGATTGGTGAGGCCTCATTGTATTCGAGGGCTCAGCTATTTGTCCTTTATTGTCTTTACTTTTATGTTTTAGACTTGTTTTAAGGGTCGTGTCCCTAAAGTTCTATTCAAGAGTTTTAATTCAATGTTATAGATGGTTTTAGACATAGTGTCATAGACTCTCTTTCATTTTATAAGAGACTTCGATTGTAAAGAAACGTTTTAATTCCACTCTATTTTCCTATGCTTTTATGTTCATGAATACTATGAGGCTTTTATGCGACCCCTTCGGGGTTAATTACGCCGTGTTACTTCTAGGGGGTAACGCCGGGTCGTGACAAACGTGGTATCAGAGCATAAGATTATTCAGATGTTTTTTTTTTTATTTCTCAAACCACATCTAGTAGAATCTTGTTCGTAAGTGTGAAGCGCGCCACATTTTATGAATAGGAGGCTATCAGATGTTTGGAAAAACTTCACTTCTTCATTCTCTAAAGTCATGCCCTAGAGTATAGCCTTATTAGACCTTCTCGTAATGTGTGCCCTATGGTTTTCAGGATATGACTACTTTAAGGACCTACATTGAAGGGGTTGAAGAAGACCCTATGGGGGAGAGTGTGACTCATGCAGACTTTAGGTCCGCTATGAAATTGTTGGATCAAGCCTTGAAGGTGCAAGTAAACAAACAGGTTGTAACTCCTGCAAATCTCATAAGAGGGATAAATACTTCTAGATTGAGAGAGTTTTTAGGGTGGTATCCCACTATGTTTTATGGATTCATGGTGGGTGAAGATCGTCAAGGGTTTGTGTAGGAGGTCTCTAAGGTGTTAGACCGTATGGTGGTAACTTCGATAGAGAAAGTGGAGTAAAACTCTTGCCAACTCAAAGGGGTTGCACAAATACGGCATGATCAATGGAGAGAGACTATACCGATGGCATTGGGCCCTATAGAGTGGGAAGGTTTCGAGAGTGCCTTTTTAGATAGGTTTTTCCTTTTAGAAATAAGAGAAGCTTTGGTGCTTGAGTTCATCAACCTCGAACAAGGTGATATGTTTGTTAAGGAATAGGCATGGAGGTTAACCCAATTGTCTAAGTATGTTCCAATCCTAGTATCCGATCCCAAATCGGGGATGAGTAAGTTTGTGTCGGGATTGTCCGATTTACTGCAAAAAGAATGTTGTATGGCCATGTTTGAGCATAACATGAATATCCCTCGTCTTATGGAGTATGCCTTTGAAATTGAGCAAAAGAAACTTGAAGAAAGATTGAAGGAGAAAAAGAGGGTTAGGATGGATGATGGAAATTCTTAACTTGAGAGGTCCTTTGAACAAGATCCTTCTAAGATTATCCCAAAAGTTAAGCGAAAGAGGGAGACTAACCTTAGCCTAAAAGAGAAAGAAATAGTGAATCAGGGTTACATAGGCCTACTTGCAAAAATTGGGGAAAGAAAACTGATGGTAAGTGTCTAGCCGTCACGAAGGATTGTTATGGATGTGGTAGGAGTGAGCACAAAATAAAATATTGTCCGGTATTTGCCACTAGGGGAAAGGAAAGGATGAAAGTTAGGTCCGATGCTCTTCAACCTATAGGTGAACAAGTGTATCCTCTTAATGTTGCTACCGGTATGTGTTTCATGCTTATTTCTATTCCGATAATACTTGTCTTTTGTGACTTGGTAAATTTGATATGATGAACTTTTGTGTTGTCCTTAGTATTCTTGGGCTTAATCATGGACATATATGGTTGTTCGTATAACCCAACTTAGCCATAACAGATGAATGGTGGTGTTTAAGTGATGCCTAGAGGGGTTGAGTGAGTAAACTCATTTAAAGAGGATAAAAGTGTAATCCTCCACGGTTTAGAATCATATTGTGTGATGAGTGTGAAAACTTAGTCATGACTTGCTCCAATTTTAGAATTGAAGGAAGTGATGTTGTAAAGAGTTTAAATAGGCTTACCACAAGTAAGGGATAATGTGCTTAGATGGTAAGGTCATTGAGTGTCCTTGATGTTTATGAGTTAGGCTTGCTTGATAATCTCACCATGAAAGGTGTGGTGAGTTGAGAAGTTTAGTCCCAATTTAGTAGGCTCATATGAGACCTTTAGTGGTGTTAGTAAGGTTGCTTGTGAGCAAGAGTGCTTGGATAAGAACCTCTCTAATTTAGAAGTACCAATTGGGATCTTAGACCGGCAAGTTAATAAATAGAAGAGGGAGAAAGTGCTTCCACGAAAATGCTGAGGAGTGGTATTTTAGTAAGGGTGTTAGTTGAAGATGCTTAATTGGGAGGCCAAGGGCCAATGAGATGTCCCAATATCCTTATGTTCCCTTTTATTTCTCCTCTAGCCTATGATGATGAGTTCTCCTTGACTCATTTCTTGATTTTGGAGTCTTGGATGTTATGTGTCCTATAATTTCCTTATTCCATAGAGTCACTTTTGTTAACCTTGGTAGGATTTGGATACATAATTGTTAGATCTCTATAGGTTTTAAAGCCCGGTAAGATTATAACGAGTCTTGATAATGCTTGAGTGTTTTGAAAGGAGTAGTATTTGTGGTTTTTTATTGTAAAAAGGGGCTTACTCCCAAGGGGGAGATCATGTGCTTGTGTAGCAATATTGATGGAGAATCCCGATATCCTCATCTTTTCTTCTATTCCTATTCTAGCTTGAGACCAAGAATTTCTTTTGGGGCTTATTTTTATGTGTAGGAGTCATGAGTATGTTACAAATTTCCATGATATCCTTATGTTTTTCTTGTTTTAAGGGATTCTTTCTTTGTATAAAATGGATTTTGCATGATTTACATCTTCCTCATATTGTTGTGCATTCTAGTATGTAGATGGCATATTTGACTTCATGTGATGGTGTGATAAACATGCCTTGTTGTATTGTGGAAGTAATGGTATAGGCTCACTCCTAAGGGGGAGATGGTACGCCTAGCTAATATTGTTGTTATGTACTTAAATGTTGTCATGACTTCTATGTATAATGCATGTTCATGAAAACTTGTGTTTTGAAAGAAAATGAGTTCATGTGAGTTGTTTCTCTCATGTTGTGGTGCTTTGAGTAATAGTTGCTTATGGTACTTCGTGAGCAGAATAAATGGACATGTTTTAGTTAGGAGAGGGTAGTTCCCCCTCTAACATGACAAGTGTTGAAAATCTCATGCATGAATAGGTTGTTTAGATATAATTTATACTTCCTTGTATTGCATTGATCAAGTTGAAATGGAGTTGATGTTCCCTCCTTGAATAAGTGCACATTAGGAATATCGTATCTTGAGTTGGGCATTATTGATGTTGCTTGCATGATTGGGCTGCTATTCTTGAGTCATTAATTCCAAAAATTATTTCTAGTGTCATTCGAGAAAGAATGTTCCTAAGGGGGAGATAATGTAACACCCCAAAATTTTAGTAAGTTGAACTAATGAGTTCTAGAGTCTTTGGCATGAGTTTTGGAGTGTTTTATGAGGGTTAGAACTCATAGATATGACTCGCGTACTTAGAATGACATAATTAGGGTTCAAAAGTCTGGGTACGACTCCCCAAGGACCATCCAAGGGGTCCTTGAGGAGGTTTCTTTTGATTTTGATTTCAACTAACCTTCAACGAATCTATATTTGAAAGATTGTGCCTTGTAGGTTATGGCTAGAACTAAGGAAAATGGGTTGTGACCTCATATGCGGAACTCGATAGTGAATCTCCTCCTCCTCCATCAAAACCAAAAATGGGGATAGTGATTAATGAGCCTTCCCAACAAAGGAAAATGATGAGTTATTTTACTCTTCAAAATGAGTAACAAAGAAAAAGGGATTTTAGAAAGAGGACAGAGATATGATCCAAGTTGGTGCAGCCTTCCCAGGATCAGGCACCCATTCCTGAAGTTCTCCCAATCATATCTCCAAGAGCCCTAAATAGGCTCAAGACTACGTGAGAATGAACAATCTTGGAGGAGAGAAGGCTCTTTACTGATGGGGTGGTCAGTGCGTACCCGACTGATGTTCCGGCATATGACGATACATCTGATGGTTTTACTAAGGATATTTATGAGAACTTAAGTAATAAGTAGTGTCATTTTGATAGTTGAACACTATGATAGCCATTAAAAATGTGAAGATAGAAAGAAGAGTGAAATGGATATATCTACCAAACGATCAGCCCTAACGGCAGCACCGACGAGTCGTCACCCCTATAACTGATCGTCAGTTGCCTTGTCAAACATGCAAGAAACCCAGGATAGTCAGTAAACTTTGACGCTGACTGTGACGAGTCATCAAAAATCATGTCACATCAACAGGATTCAAGCTTAAGTTGCAGAATTTACTGACAGCCAATGTGATGGACTATCACTCTTACGATGGGCCGTCAGGGCCTTTATCAGATGTACCTCGGGAACTGCACTTTCTATTTTTAAATTTGTATTTTTTGGGAACTATAAAGATGATTTTTAGGGTTATATTTTTGCATCGTGTTTTGGAGAGCTTTTATTTTTATCATTGAAGAAGATACTACTCTTGAAAAGGTTTTGAAAGAGATTTTGAGAGTTTATTTAAATCATAATCATCGATTGTTTTCATCTCTTGTAAGTTTCTACTTTTCTTGAATGAATGCAATTATCATTTTTGTTTCATTAAGCATGACCAGCTAAACTCTGCACTGTAAATGTGTATCTCGTTAACTCTTCCATTTAAATCAATTTCTAATGGTTCCAAACATTAACACCTACCCTAGGTTTGACTAGTTTGAGTAATATAGTGTAAAACTTGGGAAAACAGTTAATGACAAAATTTGGGGATTTGAACTCGTCTAATAGTTAATGTTGTAGCAAGATTAGCTACCTGAGTCGCTATCATCAAATTGAGACACTCTTTTAGTTCGAGAGAATTAAAGTTATATGAAATTGATGTTGTTGAGAAACCATTAACTGTAGCTGAGATTGATAAAGTGTTATATTAGGCAGTGCGGAATCTAGGTCTGTAATATACCCAAAAATTGGTTAAAAAGTCGTGGTGAACACAATCCTATTTAATTCTCTATAATTATCTTAAATCAAGTGTTACTTGTTATGAATCGAATTACAACTAAATACCAAAACTTATCCCATTTCCCATTTTGTGTCGAAAATAAGTACTTAATAGTCAAATAACAACACACGACTTAGCTCTTGCCTTATTCGCTGTGAGATTCGACCCTAACCTTGTTAGGTTCTACATTTAAGAATGACCATTTTATACTTCTTACTTGAAGTGTAAATTTGGCGTCGCTGATGGGGTATAGGGCTAAAAATTAAGACAAGTGTGTGTTATTTCACTCTTAGTCTTATTTCCTAATTTTACTTCTTGTTTCTTGTCTGTGTCCTCTACAAGTGACTAGGGTAGTGTATGCCAAACACCAAAAATAAGGTATTACCACTAATTCCTTACGATCCTGAGCTTGCAAGGTCTAATAGAAGAATGTTTAATGCTTAAGCAATTGAGGCACAGAGGTAGAGAATGAGACTGGATGTTGAGGGCCAAGCTAGGGGTGCCAACAATTATGAAAATGACCTGAATAGGGTAGTCGTTGAGGATGAAGAAGAGGAATAGTTGATCCCTCAGCAACAACCACTAGCCCTAAGGAAAAAGGGTCAACAACAGATGCATATAGTTGTTGATGATGAAGATCCAGGCTTGGATGGGGCTAGATCTACTGGAATTATAGTTCTTCAACCATTTCTACCAGGAGTGAGATTCACCATTATGAACACTACGATTCAGTTACCAAATCTAAAGGGTTTGTTTTGAGGTACAGCCGGTGAGGATGCAAGTCAACACTTGATGAATTTTATAGCAACTTGTAAGTCAACTGAGATTCCTGGGGTCAGTCAAACCGTAATGATATTGAGGTTGATTCCAGTATCTCTAACTAGGGAAGCAACAAACTAGGTGAATGAGTTACCACTTGACTCAATCACAACTTGGGCGGAGTTGAGAGAAGCTTTCATTGAGAGATTCTTCCCATAATTGAAAGAGCTGCAGTTGAAAGATGTAATAGGCTACCACAAGCTGCTACCAGGAGAGGCATTGCATGACAAATGGTGAAGGTTCAGCCAAAAGCTGAAGAAATGCCCAAATCATAACCTCACATAAAGGCAATTGAAATAGGTATTCTATAGGTCACTAAATTTTGTGACCAAGTAAGTGGTAGACGCAGTTTGCAATGGATATTTCATGAGGAAGCCTTTCCCCGAATTCATAGCTATTATTTATTATGTATCGAAGAATAATAGAGCATAGCACACCACAGATGCAGAGATTGGGGATCTTGGGTTGACATTTGAGTTGTCAGTAGAGCAGCAGAAAAGAAAGGAGGAGCATGACCAAGACATGGCCCATATGAAAACTCATATGGATCTTTTCACTAAACATTTACTAGCAGGTGGTCCAGAAAAAGTTAATGTAGTAGGTGTTGCAGGTAAGTTTGAAGATCAGGAGTTTGATTGTGATGAGGAAGCCAAATATTTGAATAACCACGGGGGCTTCTTGAATTATAACTCGAGAAACCAAATCAATAATTCTAGAAATCAAGGTAGGAACTATCAAATAGATGGTTAATACAACGGATCAGGAGACAAGGACCAAGGTAGTTGGCAAAACAAGGATTGGTTCAAAAATGACCATAGTGGTGTGTATGTGCCTCAAAGTAACAGAGACAAAATCACTTAAAGCATGAAATTAAGGGTGATAAAGGGGGATTTCAGTGAACCACCGAGTGGTTCGGCGAGCTCGACCCAGCTCGCCTAACTACCCATGGTGCCTATTTTGAACCCCAACTTCCAAAATCAGGCCCACAGCCCCAAAAACAAAATCAAACAACACACATTTTCAATTAAGCCCAGACCCAGTAGACCCATGCCATCGGGGTACTCAGACATCCTCTGGTTTGGCCAAAATTGGCCATTTGACGACTTTAGCCCTTAAGAATGACGTCAAACACTCCATCATTGGAAAAAACACGTCATTTAGCACAATTTGGGTTACTCAGACTTCACCCGACTAGACTCAACACCAATTAAGCACAACCCACAAGATTATAGTCAATTTTAAAGAACGAAATTCGAGAAATCAAAAACTTAGGTAATTTAGGCACGATATCAAAACTAAAATAGTCACACAAGCACATATTTACGAATTCAGAGAGGCCCAGCACACATTAACACAATTTATGACAAATAATTTGATTTCAACTACTATTTATGAGTTTGGGGTTCATAAAACCAACCTTTAATGCCGAATATATGAATCTGTAAAGCTAAGCTGCAAAGTATCCAACTCTGAACTCAAGATCAACGACCAAAAAGTAATAAAATGCAAAAATATGGGAAATTTGAAATGCGGGTGTAATTGTATGAAGTTAAAAATGAGGGAATATGAAAGAGTTTGAAATTTTAAACCATTGGCCTTTTAAAAACCGTCCAGTTAGCGCCCTTTCGGCAATGTTATTTTTCCTCGACGAGTTTTACAAGACCTCCAATTAAGGTGGGGGTCCAAATGGCAGACAAAGACGGGCTCGCCGACCACTTCCGCGAGTTACCGACTGGACATTTTTCTCGCCAATCTGCACTTTTCAAACACATTCTACACTTCAACCTGCACAATCAACACACATTATTCCAAAATTCAAATAAAGCAATAAAAACTTGGGTTGCCTCCCTAGAAGCACATTTGTTAACGTTGTTGCAGGATGCAAGTCCCCACTCAAACTTCATTCCTGGGGTTTGCCATAATGTCACTAGGTAGTCCCCCGTTTTGTTTGGGGTAGAGGCGAGACAACATATGACCCATTTCGGTATCCAGTAGCTGAATAGATATGGAATGAGAAGCAGTCATCTGCTTCAGCATTGAGACATTCCCTTTTATCTCTTTCAACACTCTATCGTGTTCTTTGACTTTGTGGAGAATGAGAGAGAGTATATCTTCTACCTGTCCACCCTCGTACTCCTTGGACTTTCTACGCTCATAGGGGGAATGTACCTGTCTTTCTTTTTGTACAGTACTTCCAATTCCATGATCTTTCTGGCCAAGTGATCCAGTTGAGTCAACAGTGTGGCCAAAACATGGTCCTTCTCTATCTTCTTGTTGGTCTTAGTCATGTGATCAAGGAGTTGGGCTTCTATTACATAGGGTTGTCGTATGAGACCACCAGGAGAAAGTTGGTCAGCCAATCCTCTATTCTCGGGACCAAGACCTCTAGAGAAGCAGTCCAGTAGCATCTTATCAGGGATTCCATGAGTTGGGAATTGCAGCAATAGTGTCTTAAATCTAAGCCATAACTCATGGATTGCCTCACCCTCCAATTGGCTGAAATTTAGGATGTTATCCCAAAGAATCATCATTTTCGAATAAGGGAAAAATCGCACTTGAAATGCAGTGACAAGCTCTTCCCATGAAGTGATAAAGTCTCTTGGCAATTTAGCCAACCACTTACATGATTCTCCCATTAAATAAAATGGGAACAACCTCAACCAGACTGACTCTTGGGATATGTTCTTAAAAGGAGAACAACCCGCAACATCAACAAAGTTCCTTATATGTTCATGGGGATCCTCATCAGCCAACCCACTAAACAACCCTTTCAATTGGAAGATTGCAACATGGTGCTTGTAATGTGGAACACACCGTTCCCTTCAGCCGAAGGCAAACAAATGGTGCCATTCCATCCACTAGATGAGGGTCATTAACATTCGACTGATTGACATCGTTGAGGTTGCTGATGTCATCTTGGTGGCCCACTTGGCTACCATTGCTTCCGTTGACATTCATTTCCTTTGGTTTAAACAGCAACACACAAACCAAAACTAAAAATAAGTAGATTCAACTATGACTAAAATGATAAAAATTCAACTTCACCAAAAGAATCTCAAACAACACCACTCCCCGGGAGCGGCGCCATTTTGATTAACGTTTTGAGGTCACTTCATCAAATTCTAGGTGTCAACGATCACTAGTCAGTATAAAACTCAACTAAATGAGTTCGGGTCGAATCCCACAAGGAGCGCTACATGTTCAAGATTCAATAGGAAAGTGTGAATATGATCAAATCAGTCATAGGAATAAAAGTTATCAAATAAAGATATTATTCAAGTCAGGGGGTGACACGAATGTCAAATGGGAGTTTTGGTTTCGAATTATTAACTACAAACAGTTGCAATCAATAAGAAATAACAATAATGAGACGGGTTCTTGGGATGTGATTTGATTATAGGCTAATATACACAAATGAGTAATTGCAACTATTAGAAGATAGCTACATAGTAGTGAGTAAGCTAGGTTATAGAGGGGATAAACTTTCTCTCTAACAATTTACCCCAAATCAAGTTAATTTCTCTCGAACATCAACAAGCATGCAAAATAAGAACAACCCACACCTTAATTCATTCTCTCTCTCAAGTTGAATGTGTAGAATTGGGTTTAGAATTCACTTTCTTGAGTTGAACCCAAGTCAACCCAATACCCACAGACCATCAATCAATAAGTTTAGTTTTAAAACCTCTCTCTCGAGCAAGCCAAAAACACAAGGGTAGAACTGCATTTGCAACTACAACTCTTAAATTAAACCACAATTAATGATTGAACTCACTTCTAAATAGCATTTAAACTAACAATTAGCAATACCCATAAACTAATTAATCTCATAATCACATAATCACACCCTAAGAATTGGGGTTCTATCTAGACATCATAAAAAGGTAAAAACCGTTACTAAATTGATTATCCATCAACTGGGTAAGAGTAGATTCACCCATACAATGCTCCAATTCGAAGAATCTCAAAGACCCACTTCCAATTTCCCAAAAGTGAAAAACTTCAATCCTTCAAAGCTTCGGAAAAACTAGGGAAACTTGTCTCCAGAGCTAAAAACTTAGTAAAAGCTTAAAATTATATGATCTAAGATATTAAACTAAATGTTCAAAAATATATTTATAGTCGCAAAATATGTTCTACAAAGAATCACTCGGTAAAGTGAGTCGGGCTCACCGAACCACTCAGCGAGTCCCCTTTTGGTCACTTCAATTGTCCTTCTGGCTTGGCATTCAGCATCCTTAAGGTCTGCAACTTTGGGCGATCTAGCACTGCATCACAGAAATACTCGGCGATCCGCCGACTACTCCTTTCCATCGCCAACTTTGTTCTTTCCTTCAGGGCTTGGCACACGAGAACTTTAGGCGGTCAAATAGCCATTCGGCGAGTCGCCAAGTGTATTTGGCGATCACTAGGATTGCCTTTCTTCATTCTTTCAGCCTGTTTTGTTCTTTTTTGCAAATTAGTGTCCTTGCTTTGTTCCTCAATCCATATAACTGGAAACCAACGTCTTTACATCAATTATTGGCACAAAATAAGCATTTAAGGACACTAAACCTATATAAATAAAGCCCTAAATGAGTCCAAATCTCAAACTCATCAAGGTGCTTGGGCCGGAGGCACTTGTGGTGCCTGTATAGCTGGAGGTGGTGGATGTGTAGGGAGTGCGGGGAGTAGTGTTTGATCATGCAATGCCTTGGAGTGCAACTCAGCACATCTGCATTTTAATGTCTGATCGTTTGTTGGCTCTGACTCATAGACTGTAGTCCTAGACGCCACATCATCTTCACTCTCAAAATTGGATGTGGTGAGGTCGGTGGAATATACACCCATGTTGTTAAAGCTGGGGCTACTCGAGCTGGGCCCTGCTGGTTGTTTTCCTTTTCCCCGACCACTTAACCACTTATTTCAGAAGGTCGAGGAGGGCCAATCTCAGCAGCAATCATTACCCCTTTTGGCCTTTTCCGAGGTTGAGGACTCTTCACTAGGACTCTTATTCTATCCATATCTATCAAAATGAGCAAATAAGACGAATGCGGTTGCAAAGGATTAGCGAAATATCAAGTTTCAAAAAGTTGCAGAAAAACTCAATGATCAACTAGGCGCATCACCGAGATCATTCGGCGAGCCTTAGTGAGCTTGTCGAAAGGCATAGAACAAAATATAAGAATTTCAGCACAAACAGCGAGGTGAATGATCATACGGCGGAGCAAAGGTGACTCACTGCATATTACAGAATAATTTAACAAGGACTAGGCTTCAAAAAGGCGAGGTCAAAGTTATTCGTTGAGCACATGCATATCGTCGAAATCACAGAATGATTCAACACTAAATCAGATCAAGTAGGCGATGGAGAGGACATTCGGCGAACCGCCGAGTCACTCGGTGAGCTAGACTTATCTCATCGATTGACCCAACATGTCAAATTTCAAGCCCAATTTTCAAATTTTCGACCATCAACCTATGACCATGCAATTTACACATAAACCTATACATTTTAGGCCTACCCACTAAGCAATTTTAACCCGTGGTACTAATACTTCGCCAAATCGATCAAATTCACTTACATGATGACTTTGCCCTTAAGAATGACGTCACCCAATCCATCATAGGGCAAAATCAAGTAAGTCGGTTGAATTTGGGTTACTCAAACTTCACCCACACAAAACCCAATATGCACAACCGCAATGTACACAGTTTAGACACCAATAACTGTAACGACCCAGAAAACTAGAAGGTGAGACTAGAGCCTTACGAGTGTGTTGTTTAGTTTGATGTGGGGTTTGATGTTGTAAAATGATTTCCCAAGCTTAGGTTTAGGGGTTTAGGGGTTAAACGTCAAGGTACAACTCCCCAAAGACAAACCAAGGGTCCTTGAGGAGGACCCTAAAGTCTAACCCCCAAAGCTGCCCCAAAACCAAAAGCTGTCAAAAATCCAAGGACCTACGGATGGGACCTACGCCTCGTAGGTCCATCCACGTCTCGTGGAAGTGGTCCGTAGATCAAGGGCCCCAAATGGTGACTTGCTGACCCAAACCACAAACCTGCAGGATGGGGCGTGATCCCACCAATGGTCCATAGGTCTAGGGGCGTAGGTCATCACTCAATCTGCCCAAATTCGGCCAAGTTGGGGGCAAAGTGGTAAATTTCTAGGGTGGTTAGATTAGCTTGGCGATGGTTTATATTGTTTTATTAGAGCTATTTAAGGCTTTTTAAACTATTAAACACCTTTTACAACTCATTATTCCCAAAAGTCCAAAATAGAAACCACCCCTCTCCAAATAATTATCTCTAGAAACCACCATTGGAGAAGAAGGAGTCAAGGTTTGTAGCTCAAGATTTCATATTTCCTCTTCAATTTCGTGGTGTTTCTTCAAGTGAGGTATGGTAGTTTTCATCCTTGATTAAGTTTCATTCAAGGAGCCCTATCAAAAGATGATTTCAAGTTTCCAAAATCCCCCCAAAAGCTAGGGTTTCAATCCAAGCATGGGTTCAATTCCAAAACGTTTTCAAAGGTTTATATGTGATGAATTATGAATGAATTTCTGAATTAATGATGAATGATGATGAATTTTACCTATGAACCCATGATTCCCCCAAAATACAAAATTGTGAATTATGATTTGGGACTGATTGATTATGGAAGCTTGTGAAGAGATTGAGTCTATATTGATTTAGTTTATTGAATTATGTCATTATTCATGCCTAAATTGTAGTATTCTAGGTGTGTTGGTGAATTGTGATTCATGGCCTTGAAGGGCAAAGTATGAAGGATTGATGTATGATCATGATGTTATGACTATGCTTGTGACTTCAATGAAAGTATTGTGATCATGTCTAGAATGCAATTGTGATATTATTGAAAACTTATTCTCAATTAGCACTTATGAATGATGATGTTAGAATGTGAAGGGTTTCTACAATGTAATGTTACATCTTGAATTGGTAGGCTTAGGGAATCATCTTCTTGTGTAAATGAAAGTAATGTTGATTGACATATCTTGAATTAGCAGGCTTAGGGAATCATCTTCTTGTGTAAATGAAAGTAATGTTGATTGACATATCTTGAATTAGCAGGCTTAAGGCATCCTCGTCTTGTATAAATAAATGTGATCTTGATTGAAGTACCTTAAATTGGTAGGCTTAGGCATCATATTCTTGTGTTACTAATGTATCTTGACTTAATGAACATTGAATCGGTAGACCTAATATTGGTAGCCCTTTCATAAATGAATGATGAAGTATTCTAGATTATGTATTGAACTGGTAGACCTAATGGTGGTTGCCCTTCATGATGAGTCTGGAAACTAATATGATGATAAACCTTGAATCGGTAGACCTAATGGTGGTAGCCCTTTCATGTGTGAAATGATGAACCTTGAATCGGTAGACCTAATGGTGGTGGCCCTTTCTTGAGGATTCAATGAACTATCCTCATAATGTACCTTGAATCGGTAGACATAATTGTGCTGGCCCTTTCGTGTGTAATGTACTTTGGGTCGGTAGACCTAATGTTGGTAGCCCTCTCAAGTACAATAATGTTAATGTGAATGAACTACTCTATGGGAATGGAGGCTAAGTACCGAGTGGATATGGTAAGATGGAAGCTCTCCCTACGTTAGGCCGGGTTTCAATGAACATCTTTCTTATCCCATAACTATGTTCCCACTTAGGTTATTAGCTAGTGGATCTACCTAAGCTAAATTTTTATCGGTTCTACCTTAGGCAAGTAGACCACCTCTTTATGGTGTGGGGCAAGACACCGGATTCCATGTTTAGCTCACATGGTCTATGTCGGTTAAACGCTTATTCTAATCATGTGAGATACGTGCTATGGTTGCTTGAGAAGTTCTATGAAGTGTTGGTGGTAGTATGGGATGCCATCCATGCATTGCACGAGTAGGCTTTGAGAGGCTATGGTGTGATTCTCCAATGTCTTAATGTCTAAAGAATGAATGTTCTCATAAATGAAGATAATGAGAATGTTGACTTAAATGGTTAATGTAATGATACATGCTTTACTTGGATTGTATGATGAGTTACTTTCCTTGTCATGACTTATGAAATGTATGTGTTCCTTATGTATGAGTGTAACACCCCGGAAACTAGTAGAAAAAACTAGAGCCACAAGTTAGGGTTCTAAAGTTTGATGTATGGGAAATGGAGTCGTAGATGAGACTTTATGTGTTTAGAATGAGGAATTTAGTGGTTGAACATCAAGGTATGTATTAGACCTAGTAGCCTAGATGACCTTTAAGAGTTTTGTTGTGCATGGGAAGGGAAACTACCAAGGCAAAAGGGCAAGCCTAAGCCAAAGGGCCAAAGCTGCCCAACATTGGCACCTACTGCCCAAGGGTTCACGACCAGTGGTGTGGACCACGGTCCGTGAGGGGGTCCTTGGAGATGCCTTAGACACTTGGGAGGCCAGGCCAAGAGGCCAAGAGACCAAGACACTACCCCAAGTTCACAAGGCACTTCACGAGTTGTTGGCTTGACAACGGCCCGTCAAAGTGCCCGTGAAGCTGCCCTAGTGTTTTAGGGTGTTTTAGGGTCTTGGAATGTTGGGGGAGCTACTGGTCAAGGAACCACGGGCACCACCACAGACTGTGGTGGCCTTCAAGGACCGTCCAAGTGGACGTGGTACCTGGGAAGGGGCAGGCAAGTTGAGGGACATTTGGGTAAATTCCTATGCGACTAGGTTTAAGTGGGGGTCGTTTTGTATGTCTTTTATTCACCTATATAGACTATTTGAAGTCCTTAGCCCCCAAGTTTAATTCACTTTACATTAGACTCAATTCAAAAACCCAAATCACTCCTCTTTCAAATATTTCTCTCTCAAGGAGGGATGATGCTATGTCAAACGGTTATCTCATTATTCCACCTCGAATGAGCTGGTCTGTAAGACCTTTGTTGACCACATCAAGGCTATGGTATAAATGTTGCAACAACACATTGTCTGGTAGCCCATAAGTTGGACATTGGAGCAGCAACTTTTGGAACCTTAACACGGTCTCATGGATAGGTTCGTCATCGACTCGCATGAAGTTTTGAATATTATCCCTCAACTTAACCATCTTCGAAGGAGGGAAAAACCTTTCATAAAACACCTCGGTGAGCTCCTCCCAAAAAGTAATTGAATCCCTTTGTAGTTTGATGAGTACGAATTTGGACTCATTTGGGGCTTTGTTTGTGTAGATTTAGTGTCCTCAAATGCTTAAATTGTGCCACAAAGTGATGTTAAATCCTTGATTTTCAGGTAGATGGATTGAGGAACAAAGCAAGGACACTAATAGGCAAAAAGGAACAACACAAGCTGAAAAAAGGGAGACAAGAAAGCCTTAAGATCGCCAAGGAAACTAGGCGAATAACCAAAGTTCCCCTAGACCACCAAATTTTACAGAATATTAAGCCTAAAACAAGAAAAACTTAGGCGAACTGCGTTCTCTATTAGCCAATGAAAATTGTACCGCTGACTGCACTGGTCAAGAACACGACAAAATTGAATTGGTAAGCTAAATAACTAGAAGGCACATCACGGAAGTGATCGGCGATCCCGATCTAGATCGCCTAAAGTTACAGTGTCTAAATGGGAAAAAGGTGAACAAGAAAGGGGCGATGGACTAGAACGATTGGCGAGTCGCCGACTGGTCGGCGAAGCCCGACTTTCCTCGTGGATAAACCCCAAAATGCCATATCTCAGATAAGTATAAATTAACTTTTGCAGGAGAGAGAAGGCATTCAGTCATTGTGGAAAAAAATGGAGAGAACAAAAACACTATTCTTGTTGATTTTAAGCAATTTTGGCAAGAGATTTCAATTGGGTATTGTAATAGAAAATATATTATTCATCTTAGAACTCGGATTTTCAATACCCAGCTATGGAGCATGTACTAGGTATTGAATTTCTTTCTTTTATGATGATTAACTAAAACCCAATCTTGAGGGTTTGACAATGTGATTAATTGCTGAATTTGGCTTGATGGGTGTTGGTTATTATCATTTGTAGTGCTAATTCAAAGTGGGTCTTACTTATCGATGTGGTTTAACTACTCTATTGAATGTTTATTTCAATATAATTTAGTGGTTTATGCTTGCTTGAGAAATAAGTGTAGAGCTAAAGTGATAAGTTGGCGCTCATAGTTAGTGGTTCATGATGAATTTAGCGAGAGAGAGTGAATCCTAAGACTCATTCTATGTACGTATTTAGCTCGAGAGAGTGGATGTGGTGAAGTTGTGGACTGTTCTGTACATTCAAAACATTGAGGTTCGCGAGAACTCAATTGAAATGAGGTAGTTGTTTGAAACAAAAGTGCCTCACCTAAAGTTCATCTTACCCATGAACTGTTAGCACTTTTGGTTAGCAATTTGCACCCATTGAGTTAAATTTTAGCAATTGGTTGGTCAATCCCCAAAGTACCTTTCTCTTATTTGATTGATCCTAGTTAATTGTTGAATGTTCTATCTGACTTAAAACCCTTTTCCATGACATTGATCTCACTCATCAAATTTTACTAATAGTTTCTGACAATTTCTATTTCTCGAGCTACAAAAACCACTATTGTAACTTCATATTTGAATTCATAATAATACTACTCTCTGTGGGATCGACCCCAACTCTTTTGTTGGGTTTATACTGCTTAACAATCGTCTACACCTAGTATCAGATGAGGTGTAGTTGATACGTTAATCAAAATGGCGTCGCTGCCGGGGAGTGGTGTTGTTTAGAATTCTCTTATCAATGTTTGATTTGTGACTTTGTTGGCTGAGTGGAATCGACTTGATATGTTTTGTGTTAGTGTTGGTTGTGTTGAACAGGAGAGGACATGAGTGAGCCAGAGATAAACGGTAGCCAAGTAGGCACCAAGGTGATATTGACGATCTCAATAGTGTGCATAATCCAATCCAATTGAGTGGGATTGGTGCAGTCTGTTTACCATCAACCGAAGAGAATGCTATATTCCAGGTCACTAGCACAACTCTCCATCTCCTGCAAATGAAGGGACTCTACGGAGGGTTGATTCAAGAAGACCAACATGAACATATGTTGAATTTTATAGAGGTTCGTGGTCCGTTCTCATTCAAGAACGTACCACAAGAATCAGTTCGTCTCAGATTATTCCCATTATCTATGACGGGTCAAGCTAGCAAATGGTTGGCTGAGTTACCAAAGAATACCATCACATCATGGGATAAGCTTACCACGTCATTCAATGCGAGGTTATTTCCCCCATCGAGGATGATGAAACTCAGAGACAACATTCAAGGTTTCAAGTGATTTGAAGGTGAACCTATCCATGAAAGGTGGTTGAGATTCAAGAAGCTACTACTTCAATTCCTGACTCACAGACTTCTTAGCAATGTGTTGCTCCAATACTTCTACTGAAGTCTTGACTCGGTAAATAAAAGAGTAGTTGATCAATTGGTTCGAGGTGGAATAATGTTGCAATCGTTTGAGGTGGCTTCATTTCTTCTTGACGACATGACGAAAATAAATCAAGCATGGTACACTCAAGAAGATCGAGTTTCTCCTTGTTGCTTTCGAATGACTCAAGAGAAACTTGATAAAGAAAGAGAAAGGGGTGAGAACATCAACAAGATGTTATCCCAAATGGAGCTGCTCCAAACTCAAGTGTTAGAAAATATGGAAAACCCCAAATGACCAAGAGGAGTGTTTAGAGTTGAGGAGGGTTCTTCCTTGGGTTATTCTAAGACGGGGGAGAATTAAGGTTAGAACTCTCACAGATTTGAGGATGGTTTCCACCCACGCTACTTGCAGCGGGATGGGAATCAAGGTTGAAACTCTCACAAAGAAGAAGAGTAGAGAAGATACTATCAAGAATGGGCTGAGCAAAGTGATCCATGGAAAAGGGAGGATGATCATGAAGAGGATAACACTCAATCGAGTGAGAGCCTAAAAGTCAAAGGGGATTTCAAGTAGTCTCCGAGTGGATGATTTTTTGTCTCGTATCCTTGACAAAGTTGAGGGCTCGGATGACTTACTAAAAGGGATGAAAGATGAATTCTCATCATTAAACAATCAAGTGAACTCTCACGCTGATGCAATCAAGCAACTTGAAGGGCAGTTGAGTTAACTTTCGGCACAATTGGGACTAAAAATATTGGGGGACGGCGAGACCATACACATAGCAACTTTGGTGGAGGATGGTGATAGAGATTTGGCTATGGTTACACATAGTGGAAAGGTGGCAGTAGGTGATATGAAAGGTAATGATGAATCATAAGCTCATGAAGAAGACAAAGGTATTGAGGAAGAAGAGATACTCATCTAACAAAGTGTTGCCAAAGAGTTATAAAAAGATGTAGGAACAAAACTCCAATCTCAAAATTGGTGCAACCTCTCCCCAAAATACCTCATCCATTTCCCCAACGTCTCAAGAAGAAAAATGAGGATGAAAAGTTCAAGAAGTTCTTATCAGTGTGCAAGACATTATCGATTAATCTCCCTCAAGTGGAGGCATTGTTGGAGATGTCGGGTTATGCCATGTTTATCAAAGAGTTAGTCACAAAGAAAAGAAGCTTCAACTTCAAAACAATTGAATTCTCTCATAGTTGTAGTGCAATTATGACTAATGAGATGATTAAAAAGAAAGAAGATCCCGGAGCTTTCACCATCCCTTGCACTATTGGTATGCTTCAATTTCCCAAGGCCCAATGTCATTTAGGAGCAAGTAGAAATCTAATGACATACGCAATCTATAAGCAACTTGGGTTGGGTGAACCGAAATCCACAACAATGAGGCTCCTGATGGAAGACCGATCGATCAAACACCCCGTGGGGATAATCTATGACATTTTGGTAAAGGTTGACCAATTCATCTTTCTGGCTAATTTTGTCATTCTTGATTGCGAGATTGATGCTGAAATTCCCATTATTTGGGAAGACCATTCTTAGCAACCGGGTTGGTGGATGTTGAAAGTGGAGAATTGAAGTTTCGGGTGAACGAAGATGAAGTCACCTTTAATGTGTGTAAGTCAATGAAGCACCCAAGCGATATTCATGTAGTTTCGACTATTGATGTAATTGATGAAGAAGTGGCTAGTGTGAGCCATTTGATGTGTATGAGTGAACCACTTGAGGTTGTGCTTGCAAACTATGATGAGTCTGAAGTCCAAGGTTACGATAAGGTAGTACCTGCCCTTTCAGGTTTAAGGGTATATTCAAAGACTCCATTGAAGCTGGATATTGATTTGAAAAATAGAGAAAGTCCTCCCACAAAGCCATCAACAGAGGAACCACTGAAGCTTGAGTTGAAAGTTCTCTCTTCCCATCTTCGATATGCATTCTTGGGGCCAAATAACACCTTACCCGTAATCATTACAGCTGATTTGCTTGAATGGAAAGTAAAATTGCTTACTGAAGTGTTCATAAGATACATCAAAGCTATTGGATGGACTATCGCTGACATAGTGAGCATTCCTCCCGGCATTTGCACTCACAAAATTCAGCTTGATAGCGAATGTAAACCGAGTGTTGAGCATCAATGGAAATTGAACCCACCGATGCAATAGGTGGTTAAAAAGGAGATAATAAAGTGGTTGGATGCAGGTGTGATCTACCCTATTGCGGATAGCAAATGGGTGAGTCTGGTACAATGTGTACCAAAAAAGAGAGGCATCACAGTTGTCCCAAATGAAAAGGGGGAGCTTGTGTCTATGAGACTGGTAATCGGAAGGCGAGTATGCATGGATTACCGGAAGTTAAACTCGTGGACCAAAAAAATATCATTTTCCCCTGCCTTTTATTGTTCAAATGCGTGATCAACTTTCAGAAAGAGGATGGTATTGCTTTTTGGATGGGTACTCCGGTTATAATCAAATCTATATTGCTCCAGAAGACCAAGATAAAACCACTTTCACTTTTCCATATGGAACATTTGCTTTCAAAAGGATGTTGTTCGAGTTGTGTAATTCTCCGGCAATGTTTCAACGTTGCATGCTATCTATTTTCGCTTATATGGTAGAAGATTCAATGGAAGTCTTCATGGATGACTTCTCAGTTGTGGGTGACACTTTTGAAACATGTTTGGTACACTTGGGGCAGGTTCTTCAGAGATGTGCAGAGACAAATTTGGTCCTAAATTGGGAGAAATGCCACTACATGGTTAGGGAAGGTATAGTTCTTGGTCACAAAGTGTCATAAAAAGGGCTGGAGGTTGATAAAGCAAAGATCAAAATAATTGAGAAGCTACCACCCCCAATCTCGGTGAAGGGTATTCGTAGTTTCTTGGGGCTTGCTGCATTTTACCAGAGCTTCATCAAAGACTTTTCAAAAATTGCACACCCCTTGTGCAAACTTTTGGAGAAGGAGGTGAAAATCAAATTTGATGAAGCATGTATGGTAGCCTTCAAGTGTTTGAAAGAAAAAATGATTTCCATCCCATTTATCATTGGTCCCGATTGGTCAGCACCCTTCGAAGTGATGTGTGATGCAAGTGGTACGGCATTAGGTGTCGTGTTGGGGCAAAAACACAACAAACTATTTCATCCCATTTACTATGCAAACAAAACTCTGAATGGTGCTCAGCGTAACTATACAGTTACGGAGCAAGAATTACATGCGATGGTATATGCATTTGAGAAATTTTGGGGATACTTGCTAGGCACTAAAGTGGTTGTTCACACTGATCTTGCTGCTCTGTGTTATTTGATGGCAAAGAAGGATGCCAAACCAAGATTGATAAGGTGGGTGTTATTGTTGCATGAATTTGACTTTGAAGTCAAAGATAGAAGAGGTTATGAAAATCAGGTGGCTAACAACCTATCAAGGTTAGAAGGCAAGGAGAATGACGAGTTGGAGGTAGACAAAAATGATGTATTTCCCCATGAACAGGTATTCACGGTAATTATACAACAACCTCCTTGTTATTCTTATTTTGCTAACTATGTAGTATTTGGGTTGATGCCGGAAGAACTGAACTTCTATCAACAAAAGTGGTTTTTGTTCGAGGTCAAGAAATACTTTTGGGATGAACACCATACTTATTCAGAGAGTGTGCAGACCATAATATTCAAAGATGTGTGCCGGAAGAGGAATTGAATGAAATTCCCCATGCTTGTCATTCTTCACCAGTTGGTGGTCATCATGGTGGAGTGCGTACAACCACTAAATTTCTCCAAAGTGGTTACTACTGGCCATACCTTTACAAAGATGCTCATGAATTTGTTAAGAAATGCACACAATGTCAAAAACAAGGTGGAGTGTCTAGAAGACATGAGCTTCCTTTAAAACCTTTTCTAGAAGTTGAGTTACTTGATGTTTAGGGAATAGATTTCATGGGTCCATTTATTAGTTTGTTTGGTAATAAGTACATTTTGGTGGCAGTAGATTATGTTTCTAAATGGGTTAAAGTTGTTGCCCTACCAAACAATGAAGGGAAAAGTGTTGTTCAGGTCCTAAAACACTACATCTTTGCTAGGTTTGGCACTCCTCGAGCTATTATCAGCGATGGTTGATCCCATTTTTGCAATAGGCTTTTTACATCCGTATTGAGAAAGTACGGGGTGAGACATAAAGTAGCAACATCATACCATCCTCAAACGAGTGGCCAAGTGGAAGTTTCGAATTGGGAGATCAAGAGTATCTTGGCCAAGACTGTAAATGCAAAAAGGACTGATTGGTTTCGAAATTTAGATGATACTCTGTGGGCATATCGCACTGCCTACAAGACACCTATTGGTATGTCTCCTTATCAACTAGTTTTTAGGAAATCTTGCCATTTACCGGTTGAACTAGAACACAAAGAATTATGGGCATTAAAGGCTCTGAATCTAGACTGGGCCAAGACTAAAAATGGAAGAGTAGACCAACTAAATAAATTGGATGAATTCCGGTTTAGGGCGTATGAAAGTTTAGCCCTCTACAATTTTTTTTGAAGAAGTGGCATGATTCTAAAATCCTTAGGAGAGAGTTTTGAGTTGGCAATTGGGTGTTGCTATAAAATTCTCGACTGAGAATCTTTTCGGGAAAGCTCAAATCAAAATGGTTAGGCCCATTTAGAGTTACACGGGAGTTCACAAATAGAGCCATTGAAGATTAAGTGAAAGAGGGCAATGCCTTCAAGGTGAATGGGCAACGCTTGAAGTTGTATTTTGGAGAATGCCATGAAATTTCCGTTATTGAAGTGGTGTATCTGGAATATACTTGAGAGCATTTCCACATCGTGCCACGATGTTAAATAAGGCGTTTCTTGGGAGGCAACCCAAATGTTAGTTGTTTTGAATAATGTGTGTTGAATGTGCAGGTGTAGGTATGGGAGGCTAACACCCGTTTGGCGGTACGTCGAGTAAGCTCGGAGATCACGTAGTTGATCATCTCCCTAGCGTCAACAGTTAGCTGAGACACTGGAACATTAGGTGGGATACATGCCCACTAGCCGATTCACTGAGGTGATTGGGCGACCCAACTTTCTCTACCTTTTTGTACTAGCCCTAATAGCTTAGATTCTTAGATCTTTCGGTGAGGTCTCACATCCATTAGGTGATGCACTGATGTGATTCATCGGCCTTGCTCTTGTCCTCCTTCCAGCCCCAAAATTGAATGGTTGCATACTGGAAAATTCGGTGAACTCCAGCCAGTTTGGCGAATCGCCGAATGGTTAGGCAATTACAACAACCCTTCGCCAATTGGGCACCTAGTGAAGATTCCTTGTCTCCCTACTGTTTATCTCAGTGCCACTATTTTATCTTTATTTTTATTAATGTTTGTTCTCTACACACATTGAGGACAATGTGAATGCTTTTGGTAGGGGTGGTAGGAGTCTGGTTGGTAAGTCTTTTGTTCTCTCAAAATTTATTCGAGTATCGGTTATGATCAATACCAATGACTTGAATAGTGCTCTTAATTGAACGAAATGAATGTGCAGCTACGATGAGGTCAAATGAAGTAGCATAGATAATGCATGGACTCTTTGCATCTCGTTGTAACTAGCTGGTTATCGAATGAGTCTCTTTTGATGAACATTGCACACTAGCTAGAAAGTGTGGATTCTTGTTTGATATTGGTACCATTGCCTTGAGTGAGGAGCTTACCTTGAATATTGTGTGTGGTGACACCTAGAATTTGCCCCATTGGTCTGGTTGACTAAGTGATGCAAGCACTTGAAATGATCTTAGGCAACAATTTTTGAGAGTGAAACAATTTGACAATATACCTCTTTTGTGGCATGTGTGAACCTTGCTTGAACCCCCTTTAGCCTTATCCCTTTTTTTCGACCCCTCTTTATTCATTCACCCATAATTCTCATGAAGTGTGGTTTGTTTAAATAGCCAACTTAGGCCAAAAGCCTAAGTTGGGGGTGTGGTGAAAAGAGAAGGAAAATCAAGAAAGGGGAGAAATCCCCCTTTAATAATGGTTTTGAAAAAGATGGAGCCCCTCCATGTTAAAAAAAGAAAAGAGAAAAGAAGTGGAAAAAAAAGAGTTGTGAAATAAGTGATGAAAATTTCAAAAGAAATGGGGTGCCCGGTAATTCATAAGAAGTTAAATGTAACACCTCTCAAAATGAAATAGGATAATTAGAGCTTCACATGTGTGTTAGTAGTTGATAAACTTGTATAAATGTTTGAAAATGAGTTTATAGGTCAGTTTAGTTGAGTTGGAAGTCAAACGTCAAGGGACGACCAAGACGTTCGGAAACTTGTCTTTTACATGTTGGTGTGTTCTAGTATGTTGTTCATGTATTTATGTGTTGTTTGGAGTCTAAAATCAGTGGAGGTGACCCTAGTGTCTTAATAAATGTTTTCAGGGTCAAAACGTTCAGGTACGACTCCCCGCGACCACTCTAAGGGTCCCCGAGGAGGACCCCAACCCTTGGCCAAACAAGCTGCCAAGGCATAGTTACTATAACACCCGGGAAAACTAGTAGGTGAAACTAGAGCCTTACGTGAGAGTTTTTGAGTTTGATGTGTAATTTAATGTTGTAAAATGGTTTCCCAAACATAGAATAAGGGGTTTATGGGTTAAACGTCAAGGTACGACCCCCCAAGGACCAACCAAGGGTCCTTGAGGAGGACCCCAAATCCTAACCCCCAAACTGCTCAAGGCTACCCAAAGAGGGCAACCTACGGCCAGTAGGTGGACCCACGCCCCGTAGGTGGGGCTGCTGGGTCAAGCCCTAAAATTCATACTGCAGGTCATGACCTATGGACCTGCAGGATGGCCAGTAGGCTCACCTACGGACCGAATGTCCGAGGTGTAGGTCATGCCTGCAAAATCTACTAAGCCTCAGCCAAGGGAGGGGAATTTTAGGTAATTCCTTTTGAGGTTAGTTTCAAGTGAGGTCATTTTATATGGATTATATAGACTTATATAGGTACTTTTAAGCCTTTAACCACCTCATATACTTCATAAATCTCAACTACCCAAATCATAACCAACTTAACCCTTTCCAAAAATCATCTCTCTAAAACTCCATTGAAGAAAAAGAAGAAGAAGATCAAGTTAGGGCCTGAAGAATGGGGATTTTTCACACAATTTTCGTTGGATTTCTTCACCTAAGGTATGGTAGTCTTGATTCATGGAAATCTTTCTTCCATGAACTCCTCAAACATTCAATTTCAAAGAAGAAAATTCTCCAAAACCTAGGGTTTTCACTCCAAGTCATGGATTCTTCGTAAAAATGTTTTCAATGATTAAATTATCATATATTACGATTGAATTGCTATTTTATGGTTGTTTTATGATAAAATATCCCATGAATCCATGACTTCCCTATAACCCTAATTTATTACTTTATGATGTGGCTGAATTGTAGTAAGATGAATATTATGGAATTGTTCTTATAGTAGTTTAATTACTTGAATGATGTTATTATCCATGCCTAATTGTAGTAATTCTAGGTGTGTTGGTGAATTATTATTCATGGTCCTTGAATGGCAAATTATGTGATATTGTATAATCATGATGGTTGTGTACATGCTTTCTGATTACTTTAAAAGTAATGTGATCATGACTATAATGAAAGTGTGGTGTTGTTGAAAGGCTATTCTCAATTATACACTTGTGATTGATGATTACATGTTGTGAAGGTTTCCTGAATGTATAATATACCTTGAATTGGTAGGCTTAGGGCATCCTCTTCTTGTGTAACTAAAAGTATCTTGACTTAATGAACCTTGAATCGATAGGCCAATAGCATTCCTTTCATAAATGACTAATGAAGTATTCTAAGGCTTTGTCTTGAATTGATAGGTCAATGGTATTAATTCCTTTCGTAAATGACTAATGAAGTATTCTAAGGCTTTGTTTTGAATCGATAAGGCCAATGAAATTCCTTTCATGATGAGTCAATGAACTATTGTAATGATGAACCTTGAATCGGTAGGACTAAGGCATTCCTTTCATGAGTGACTAATAATGAACCTTCACCCGATAGGCCAATGGTACCCCTCATAAGGATTCAATGAGTTATCCTAATAATGTACCTTGAATCGATAGGCAAATGACATTCCTTTCATGTGTGTAATAATGTACCTTGAATCCATAGGCTAATGGCATTCCTTTTATGTGTCATAATGTTAAAAGAGAATGAACTACTCTATGGAAATTTAATGCTTAGCACCGAATGGATATTGTGAGGTGGAAGCTCTCCCTATGTTAGGCTGGTTTTCTAGTAACAACCTCCTTATCCCATAACTATGTGACCACATAGGTTATTAGCTAATGGATCCACCTAAGCTAAATTACCGATTCTACCTAAGGCAAATAGACCAACTCTTTTTGGTGTGGGACATGACATCGGATTTCATGATTTGCTCACATGGTCTATGTCGGTTAGGGCTTCTTCCATCATGTGAGTTATGTGCTATGGTTACTCAAGAGGTTCTATGAAGTGTGGGTGGCAGTATGGGATGTCATTCATGCATTGCACGAGTAGGCTTTGAGAGTGGCTATGGTGTGTTTCTCAAATGTCATAATGTCTAATGGAATGAATATGCTTATAATGATGCTATTGAGAATATTGGATTAAAGGCTAAATGTAATGATGAATGCTTAACTTAGATTGTTGCTATGAGTTGCTTTCCTTGACTTGACCTATTAAATGTGAAGGTTCCTTGTCTATGAGTATTAAATAAAGATGGGATCAAAGAATGGTGAACATGACTTTGGTGGCCTCAAAGGGATACTTAGTATGAGTAGTATTATGGGATGCCATTCATACATTGCATAAGTATAACTTAGGGTTGCCTAAGTGATGGTTCTATTATGTTTTAATAATTTACATTTTGAACATGCTTGTGACTTATGCTTTTATACTAAAGTTCATGATGTTTCTCAAACTTATCATATAGCATGGTTTTCAACGAAAATGTCCTTTTTAGCATGATTTTTGTATGGCTATCATACTTCGTGTATTTTTGTAATAACCCACATTTCTTCTACAGTTTTCTACAAAGTGTAGGTTCTGATTCTTAAGGTGATTTTCTTTGGATTCAAGCATGGATCGACTATTTTCCTAGCTTGTGGTGAGTCCTCAAGTTTTGAGGACGTATGAGTCTTTAGTAGTTTCTTTCATGTCATTTTATGTTCCGGACTATGTTGAAGGGTTGTGACCCTATTGTTAATTCAAAGTTGTATTAGATGGCTAAATGAGACAAAGTTAGATTCCGCTTGCTTTTGTAAAATACTTCGATTGTATGGATAAATGTTTTTAAATTCCATATCATTTCTTATGTCTTATGTTATGATATGTTCTGAGGCTTGTATGAGGCTCTTCGGGTCTTGTACACCGTATCACATATAGGGGGTAGCCCTTGGGTTGTGACAAATATGGTATCAGAGCACAAGATTTTGGGATGGTTTTAGGATGGTGTCTCATAAGCCACGTCTAGTATAGTCTTGTTCATGAGTGAGAAGCGCACCACATTTATGAATGAGAGGCTATAAGATGTTAGGAAACTACACTTTTTTCATTACTCTTAAGTCGTGCCATAGAGTTTATCTCTATAAAATCCCTCTCATAACCCTTCTCTTGTGTCTTCAGGAAATGAATACACGAAGGGCTAACGCAAGGAGAATGGAGGATAACAATGTCAATAAAGAAGCTTCTCAAGAGAATCAAGCTCCTCAAGGGAATCAAGCTCCGATTAACCCTCCGGC